>SMSR01008636.1:58404-84272 GCA_019453355.1 Ceratina japonica
GTAACGTTAGCATAGGTATAACATCGTTAAACTAGGGGATTGAAACATAATTTATTTATTTTATATCAAATGTTACATAATAATATGGGAAGAGATACAATGGAAGAGATACAATGATACATTAGCGGTACATCTTGATGCAAAGGGTACACTAATCGGATGACAATATAGATTACTATACGAGGAATGTTACGTTCGGGCGATGTGTTAATTGTATTAAACAACGAAAAATTATCGATGCACTTACAATCAATTTCACCTGTGGGTATTTTGCCGTCGGCTACGTCGCTTTCCGAAATACAATCCAAAATACTGAGCAACGTCTTGGTCAGTCTCAAGAGATCGCTGAAACTGTAGAATCCGAAGTAAATTAAGTCCCGCGCCAATTTGACGACCTAAAAAGTCATTAAAACGAACAATTAACATATTTTTTTGACAGACAGAATAAATTCAATTTATTTCTCTCTTACTTCAAAGGTGAGCTTGTTCTGTTCCTGATCGGCGAAGGACCACATTTTTGCCACAACGTTACACAGGTAATCCTCCACGAACATTATAGTTGCGCTAAATTTAGCGCGCACCGCTTCCTTATTTTGGTCCCGCATCCTGTTTGCATCGTAACTAAAAACAGAAGACAATGCGTCCCCGAAATCCCTGAAAATCCACATAAATTCTATTCTACATCATGCAATCCCTCCACGTACTCATTAATGCTCATCTTCGACGGGATCTCAGACCAGAGCCGAGCATATTTCACCGGCGTTACTTGTTCCTGCGGATCCCTGTCGACGTGGAGATGCAACATCAGTCGACAGAACGACGCTCGTAATTCATACGGCACCGTCTCATCCTCCATACACCTGAATTTACGACGCATTATCATTCGAGTCCTTTTTTAGAAATCTATTGAATCATCTCATTAAATAGGATAAAAATAGCATCGAGTTTCCTTACTTGAGTATAAGACCGATGTCCAAATGTGGTGACAAATTATTTAACGCTAAGTACTGTCGATTCAGACACATATTGCTAAACAGGTTTAATTGATGTCTATAATAATCCAGTACCGCGGCGTCCTGAACATTTCCCAACTTCGCTCCCCTCGACAATTCATTTACAGACATCGACTTCTGCGCACGTTAATAAAAATATAAAGATCGACGAGTCTACTATAAACTATCGCTGAAATACTGACCGTTCCGTTGTTAGATAGAAGGAAAACTTCGGACTCTTCCATAACAGTGATCCGCGGCTCCTCGTTCTCCTGTTTCTCGTCCAACTCCTCGACTTCGACCTGAGTTTTCATCATTCTAAGAAAAACCATCATGTATCAACACGTACAAACGCAATCAATTTCGTTAATTGCCATATTTATTTTACCTAGTTTCTATCAAGATATCTTTATTCTTTTCGCTTAGAACGCTCTTGCAGATCAACTCCTGCGTGACGGCGATCGCTTTTTTATTCGAGATACACAAATCGGACAGATAGTCCAAAAACCTGGATTCCCAATTGTGCATATTTTTTCTGACGAGTCCTACGAAGGTCTCGATTTCCGCTGCCGTGATATGCTTTTCTAACAATTTTCTATTATTGTGTAACAACGCCGTGATAGTGTCCTCCGCTAAAATATCGTAGCCGATTTGCTTTTGCATGAAGGCAAAGTGTTTCGCGATATATTCCTGCACCGTGGGAAAAATTATAATTAATATAAGCACGAGATTTATTTATAATACGTTTCATTTATAACGGGGTCAATTATACGACACCTGGTTCTTTCGGTAGTCTTGCTGAGACAATCTGAGTATTCGATAACATAAACGAAACATGTATTTGTACGGCGCGTGTCGCGGATCGTTCAATTCTTCTATTCTAAGAAATGGTCCCTCGCCTTCCGCAGACTCTAAAAACGGAGCCT
The DNA here is from genome assembly GCA_019453355.1 of Ceratina japonica. NCBI lineage: Eukaryota > Metazoa > Arthropoda > Insecta > Hymenoptera > Apidae > Ceratina > Ceratina japonica. Next base: position 60,323 of record SMSR01008636.1, read on the forward strand.
ACAAACAAATTCCCTGAAGATGTACGAGTTCAAAGCAATCACGAAGTACTTTCCAGTTTTCCATATTCGAATAAAAATTGTAGGAAATTCAGTCATTTTAGGATCTAATCATTTTTACCTGAAGTATCTTAAATAATTGACCGAGGATGTATTGCTCGCGGAGCAACTTTTGTCGGTCCCTGACGGCGTTCGTAACGATCAACTCTAAAGCCTCGGACTTGTTCTGTTCGTTCTCTAACCCGGCTATAAAGTACACTATGTCCTGTAATAAACTCGTCACCGCCCGCCTCTCATTATGCGAGATGGTACCCTTCTCCAGTTTGCCACTGATCGAGGCTAGCACTTTGCAAGCGTCGTTCGCAAAATCAAGATCTCGCACCTCGACAGGTGAGACGGATCTCAGGGCGAACGCCTCCTTGTCTTCCTTGTTGATCGCACACCCCACCTTTCAATACGATTACAATTTTAAGACACTTTAAAAAAGACAGCGATCGAATATAAATAATTCCGTAATTATCGTAATTCTGTCTAATATTCGCGGGTCATAAATTATACCTTAGACATGACAGGTTTCTCGTCGTCCTTATCAATCGGCACACTCGTAGAGTGAACCCAAGTGTTCGTACATATGTGGTGCAACCTAACGAAAGAAGACTGCGGGACCAGACTGTCGCCTCTGGTCAACGTGGTCGGATCCAGTTCGAACAAGGAACTTATTTCGTTACTATGCGGTACCGATACTAATCTATATACTGGTCCTGCTGAATCTACAAACCACAGTCCGTATCATATTTACGATCGCGGTAAGCGGAACGCAAATGTAATTGAGAACGCTCGATACTTCTAACTACGAGAGGCAGCCAGGGGAACACGAGAACTTAATGAAGAGAAAATATACAATCCTCGTAGATGCGTGTCGAAGCTACTTAATGTGTAGATATCTATTTCACTGCACTTGCCTTTTGTAATTTCACGTGGCTCGTCGGCGTCGATTTCGGCAGCCAAATATTGGCCCGTCGCTAAGTGCTTGAACCTGAACAGGGAGTTCCAGTGGCCGGCGCCTCCCCGACAAGGGTCGTGTTGAACGACCTGTAAAAATAATCAGTATCGAGTTCACGAGCGTGTCTCGTCGACGCTCGTATTTTATCAGCTGGCGACAAGGAACCGAAGTATCTCGTTTAATTCTTTTTAAACAAATGGACACAACAAACGATTGAGATGTTAGTATCGAGTTGCACGTATCAGTAAAACGTTTGTTTTAAGTCTGGATATAAACTAAGTTAGGCTCGTATTGTTACCTCGACCTCCCACAGAGCTTTACTACTGGTAGCGGCGGTGGCACTGGTCCTGCCGGTGGTCCGAAGGAACACATGTTGCTTCTTCTTATACTCGTCCATCGTAAGAAACTTCTCCTGTTCCGCGTGGAACAACCGGACGACGTCTCCGCCCTTCAGGATCTCCTCCTGGTTCTCCCTGTGCTCCATGAACAGCGTTACCTTCCAGGACGTGGCCGAGTTAACGACGTTCACTTCCTTGCAACCGGGATTGTCGCTCAACTCGTAATTGGCGGCTACGTGGAGGCCCTGACGGCCGGCATTCACCGGCTCCAAAATCACTTTGTCACCGACCACCACGCTGTCACCGTCGCTCCGGAGCTTGTAGAAAGGCATTATGTACAGCCAGGAACCCTCGTTCCCGTTCGCGTCCAGGTACACCCTCATCGCGTTCTTCTCCAGCAACGCCGGGAGCCTTTTGTTCACCGTCAAGAATTTGTTGGATTTCAGGTGCAACAACTATAATTAATTTATAGATTTGAAGATTCCAGTGGTGTTTACCAAAAATTAAAATGTTATTGTTAAAATTCTGTTGGCAATTTGAAGTCTGAATTATCCAAGGAATTTACTAGTTGAAAAAATAAAATGATTGACTGAGACTCTCATCGCATTCTTTTCCAGTAACGTTCGAAGTCTTTTGTTGACCGTTAAGTGTTTGTTGGATTTTAAGTGCAACAACTATAATTAATTTACAGATTTGAAGGTTCTAATGATTTACCCAAAATTAAAATGTTATCATTCTTAAAATTTTGTTGGAAATTTGAAGTCTGAATTATCCAAGGAATTTACTAGTTGAAAAAATAGAATGATTGACTGAGACTCTCGTCGAATTCTTTTCCAGTAACGTTAGAAGTCTTTTGTTGACCGTCAAGAATTTGTTGGATTTCAGATGCAACAACTATAATTAATTTACAGATTTGAAGGTTCTAATGATTTACCCAAAATTAAAATGTTATAATTCTTAAAATTCTGTTGGCAATTTGAAGTTTAAATTATCCAAGGAATTTACTAGTTGAAAAAATAGAATGATTGACTGAGACTCTCGTCGAATTCTTTTCCAGTAACGTTCGAAGTCTTTTGTTGACCGTCAAGAATTTGTTGGATTTCAGATGCAACAACTATAATTAATTTACAGATTTGAAGATTCCAGTGATTTACCCAAAATTAAAATATTATCATTCTTAAAATTCTGTTGGCAATTTGAAGTCAGAATTATCCAAGGAATTTACTCGTTTAAAAAAAAAATGACTGAGACTCTCATCGCGTTCTTTTCCAGTAACGTTCGAAGTCTTTTGTTGACCGTCAAGAATTTGTTGGATTTCAGGTGCAACAACTACAACTAATTTACAGATTTGAAGATTGCAGTGATTTTTACACAAAATTAAAATTCTTGATTGGCAATTTGAGGTCTGAATTATCCAAGGAATTTATTAGGTCAAAACGGAATGGGTAAAGTGTATTTTGAAATAGAGAGCAGAAGTTGCTTTCGATTTTCCGGACTGGCATAATTCACGGACGAAGTAGAAGGGAATAAGATAGCATCTCGGGGTGGTGGGTTTATTGCATCAGGGTAATAAGTAGGCGTCTAATGGCGTTCGCCAAGAGACGATCCTTCGCGTATAATATGTTCACCGACCATCGCTTTCGCAGTGTAACATCGTTCCCCTAGTTATCGCCGATAAAAGCATCGTGATTAATAATTCGATCATACACTTAAAACATCGCNCGTCTAATGGCGTTCGCCAAGAGACGATCCTTCGCGTATAATATGTTCAGCGACCATCGCTTTCGCAGTGTAACATCGTTCCCCTAGTTATCGCCGATAAAAGCATCGTGATTAATAATTCGATCATACACTTAAAACATCACGCAATTGCGAGGCGCAGCCTCATAACGTAGAGGAAATGTTGTGTTTAAAAATCGGATTGAATGACGCACGGATTGTCGAGCCGCGAAGAGGAACTTCACTTTTTTTTCGCTCAGCGAACAAACAGCTGTAATCTCGTGCTAATTTTGTTATGAATCGATAAGCACGGGCATTCTTTTAATAAATAGATGCGAAAATGTTGAAGTGGAAATAGGTCCTCAAACATTGGATGTTTTCAATATTGCAAAAAACACGATCTCTGCGTAAAAAGTGTGTATTGTCCTTGGATAATAAAGCTGAGCCAACCTTTCGAAGCGTGTGACGCGAGGTAAATTGATTTACTTCGCGTAACGGGGGCAATGTAAAAATACGGAGAAGTATCAGAAAAACAAAACGGTGTCTCTCTCCCCATGTTCTCTCACCTGCACCACGTTACCGTAAGATACCACGCTGCCCAACAGCTTCTTGTTCTCAGTCTCATTCTGTTTCTTTTCGATCTCAGCGGCATGCTAAAAATTCATCGTACATTAAACCAGTACCTGACTCGTTCGAACGATCGACTTTTTGTAATACACTTTTATTGGCTGAAATTGATATTGACATTTTCATGGTAATTAACTCACGTGCAGTCTTTTTAGCAGCACGGCGTCGGTGCCACTCGCGCTCTGTTTCGCGGCCTTCCAAAATTGCTTTTGGGCGGAGTAACGGTTCATAGGACATATTTTGAACAGGCAATCTAGAAATTAGGTCGAAAATCGAAGTGCCGTTTACGAGAGAGAAACGAGGGACGAACGTTTGATCAAAACATAATCGATCTCGAAAGCACTGATTAAACGGTGATCACTGTTTCATTGCGACGAGGACAGACAATTTTACCTCTGAATTTCTTCGGTGGATTCGATAGATCGCCAGCCTCGGGGCACACCACGCATCTGTCGTCTACCAATCTGAAAACCAATTAAAATTACGTGACGTAAACCGCGCGGAACTCTCCGTCAAAGAAAGCACAATTTTTATTATAGTTTTACATCTGAATAAAATACAACGAAAAGAACGAGACGTAATCTGTTTTTATGTTTCTTGATTATTTTCTTTAGACAATTTTTTCTAAAAATGTGATCAGTATCGAAGACGATTAGCATAAATTCCTGCACTTAACGCGCCGACTCGAGTGTCTGAATTCACTTAAACCCGGCGGCGCCTAAAACAACAAGGAGTGTTATCCTTGACGATGACATCGATAAAAGCGATAGCGTAATCCAGGATACAGTTGTGGAATAAGTGTGGACCAGATGGAACGAAAGCAAGGTGCAGATCAATATTGGGGCAGGCTAGGTCTTGCCTGGGAGCTTTTAAGCCACGCGGCGATGAGAAGAGCTTTCATCTTCCGAAATGTCGACTCGCCATATCGGTCTGATGCACGAAACAAAGTGTTTGTACTTGCAGCGAGCCATGAGCTGCGAGCCTTGTCTCCAAAGAACTGGGAACTCTAATAAATTTCGCGTCGTCCCGGAGAGGCCAGACGACTTTGCGAGTTCGAATGGAGATGTACGACGCCAGCAAATACACGTCCGGAAGCGTCTATATATAAGTCGCAATATACACGAAAGTACCGTGAAGAGAACAGCATTGTACACATTTGATATTCCGATTGAACGAGCCCTACACGAGGATGCGCGCTTCTACAAAAGAATCGATGATTTCCTACAAGTATGCTCTCCGAGCGGGAAGTAAAACGTCTGATTTCAAATGCAAATTAACGTTCGAGGTACAAGTTTGTACTTTAACTTTTATTATTTTTTTAAGCAGCGACCCATTGAGATTTAAATTGCGCTTAGTTGGACGCAGCAAGCGGGAGTAAATTTTTGCTTCGCGACATTTTAAGAGTCGTCCCACTTTTTTAAATTACACATTTTTTGCCCGTGAAGCTCGTTTCCATCCTAAACGAATATTTGTCTCGGAATTTAATTCTTTGAACTTTTTCCCTGTCGAACTCTGTCCTCTTTGATTTACACGTAGTACGAATTTATCAATCCGCGATTTTAAAATGACAGAATAAGTAATTAAAACAGAGCGCGTACACTGTTTCCTCTCATTTTCAGAACAGTTCTCGACTGAAACGTAGATTTTCCATCTAAAAAACGAAAAGCTCGCATTTGTACATATTCCCAGTAGGCAAGAAATCATTGCCACAAGGTTACTATAACGTTTTTCAGTAACATGATAATATTATAAAGTATGTAGTTTTTAAGGTTGCGTGCAACTTCATTATGAAGTAATATTATTAAGTAATATTTTTAAAATATTTATAAAACGTTATTTTGCAACGTTTATATAATTTACATAAAATCAATATTTTACAAAGTTGATTCTAACATTTCTTGTTTACTGGGTTCTGTCATGGAGGACGTCAATGCGGGGGAACAGTCACGATCAGACGACAGTGGTAAATGGACTCGGGCATTATTTAACGACGACAAAGCCAGGTTTACGTGCGATACAGCGACGGAGACCACACATGCACGTATTGATCGTAAAATATTACATTTAGCGAGGATGGAATGCAGCGTGGAAATGATGGACGAATGACAAGAGGGTTCCGCGCGGCGGGAAAGGAGCGACCCTCCACGAAAATAATTAATGAGACAGAACTCTTTCATCTGGCCGGCGAAGAAAGTTGTTAGAGGACGGTTAATTACACCTTTTCACGGCGGCAGCCGGTCGTAAGTACCCACATCGCTTGTTGTCGGCCACTAATAGAATACGAAGCTAACGAGATTGCGTTTAGGCTTCTCTCATCCGCAAACGTAAGCTCTTTTAACTACCTCGAAGGCTAATGCGTTCCGCAAAATGTAGCCGTAGAGGCTGCAAGGTTCGTGCAAACGTAAACACATTGAAGTGCGTGAATGCTACTTTCATACGTTATGCCTTTCCTATTAGAGCCTATCAATTTGCATTTCCTCAATATAAACGAGGCGATTATATATCACTGTGCACTAGACGGAAACGTGGATTATTTAAAGAAAGGCCGGAATTTGCATAAACATGCATTAAGGAGGTTCTATCGATATTAGAATTGACAATCAGATTTCGATGAAATTTTTTACAGCATTAGATATAGCTTTCACGGCCTGTGAGTGAAGATATTAATTATTTAACTTTGCATGGAAATACATTGAGTCTTTATGGTAAATCTTAGTTTAATGCTTTTCAATAACAGTATACAGAGTTATTGATGATAGGATTTTGTTGAAATTTTTTTTTGTGTTAAATAAATTAATAACGAAAATATATTTCAAGCAACAGCTGCTTTCAGGAGGAGAACTTTATCAAAATATATAAACATTTCACATTTTTTACGTATCGTCTGCCATTAGTTAGAGGAGCTGGCAATGTTTTACATGGATACTCCTATCATCAATAACTCTCTGTATACTGTTATTGAAAAGCATTAAACTAAGATTTACCATAAGACTCAATGGATTTCCATGCAAAGTTAAATAATTAATATCTTCACTCACAGGCCGTGAAAACTTACAAAAATTTAACCAAGTCATTTTGAAAGCTATATCTAATGCTGTAAAAAATTTCATCGAAATCTGATTGTCAATTCTAATATCGATAGAACCTCCTTAACTATCAATTAATTTCCTAATCGTATCAGTAGAATATTTTTTATTAACACGTGCCTTGCGAGTTTTATACGTCACATGGTCATAAATCAAAGAAACGCGGAAAACCATTAGTATCCCTGTGACATGCAGACAAAGCGTACGAAATTCAGAGCTCATAAGCTACGGCAGGATGCACCGTACATCCTGAGGAAAAAAACCAGACACGATTTTTCATACACGCATTCTTTATTATTTTATTATTCTATTAAAAGAGACGCTCTGTTATTAAATAGAGAAGATCGACGCGCTATTTCGGGAGCTCTTTTTATCATATCGGAGCATGCATAATCGCCGATCGTATCTCGTCGCCGGTGCACTTGCACTGTTAACATCGATCGCGCAATGTTGCGACTGGGAATTCCGAGAAACAATGAAAATCGTGACCGTACGATTGCGACGGGTTCACAATTGAAACCGTACCTCGACACTGTCACCTACGCTAGCGTTTAGTAATCACCGGATCATCCATAAATCTTTCTAACGAGGATCTGAAAATATCCGCCAACTATTTTTACTAGGAGATCGTCAGAATTATCGGAGAAAACACCTCTATTCTGGCTAATGCAATCGGTTGCCGGCATCCGTGTGCATTATCGATCAGATGCGAACGATTTAAACCTGTCGGATCAGTGAACAAGAAAAACGTGCGCGCACTCGACGTGAATTTTCGCGGGGGCTGCCGCCGCCGCCGCTATGTATAACACACGGTGGCACGTAAATGGAGAAACGGTCCGAGCTGGTGCACAAAAGCTGATACATAGCGGTGACGTCGTGTGCATCCATTGCCGTGATTAAATTAGCCCTGTTATAGCCGCCGCGAATATTACTCTTAAAGCATCAGAACGTTTTACCTGAAAAACGCGACGCGATATTGGACAATCTTCGTCCGCCGATCTTTAACGCGAAACTTTCGTATTACAGAGAAAACTGATCAAGATTTATATTAAAATACAAATAATAAGATGTATGANACGGTCCGAGCTGGTGCACAAAAGCTGATACATAGCGGTGACGTCGTGTCCACTGTGCATCCATTGCCGTGATTAAATTAGCCCTGTTATAGCCGCCGCGAATATTACTCTTAAAGCATCAGAACGTTTTACCTGAAAAACGCGACGCGATATTGGACAATCTTCGTCCGCCGATCTTTAACGCGAAACTTTCGTATTACAGAGAAAACTGATCAAGATTTATATTAAAATACAAATAATATTATAAGATGTATAATTATGTAAATGTAAATGCGTAGCATTGGAATTTTATTATTTTATGGAAATATTATATAATTATATCGTACTGTAAGTGTGAAAAAACCGGTTCGCTAGAGATTTCCGTGGATTATCGGTTAATTATAATTATATGTAGACGTAGAGCAATCAATGTCAAGGGCAAGCAAAACCGAAGCTACGACCAGAAACCGAGAACCTGGCCACGAGATAATGGAGTCTCCAGAATACCTCTGGGAATGCACGGTATGTACACGGTNGCGTAGCATTGGAATTTTATTATTTTATGGAAATATTATATAATTATATTGTATCGTATAATATAAGTGTGAAAAATTCGCTAGAAATTTGCATGGATTATCGCTTAATTATAATTATATGTAGACGTAGAGCAATCAATGTCAAGGGCAAGGAAAACCGAAGCTACGACCAGAAACCGAGAACCTGGCCACGAGATAATAGAGTCTCCAGAATACCTCTGGGAATGCACGGTATGTACACGCTTTAGGCCGCGTCCTGTGCATTTCCTGCTGATCAATAAATCACCAGTCCCACGCCCTCGATAATTTTATTAATAACATCGTCGGCGAGCGTTTGAATTATTAACGTTCGCGCATCCCTTCTGTGACACGTAAAACGAGAGAGACCTACCTTTTTTTTCCCCCAGGGTTCGATTTTAACGAGTTCCAACGTAGTAGCGCTTGCGATATTCAGCTATCAGTGACGATCTAATCCCCTAATCATTAATTACTGATCCAAATAATCCTGCAACGATCACGCGATACACTCGGAGGTGGAAAAAACGCAATGAATCTGTGGTCACGTTTCGTGCTAGATAAAAATTACTTTGGCGATAAGAATCAGTAGACTTATTGTNCCCCAGGGTTCGATTTTAACGAGTTCCAACGTAGTAGCGCTTGCGATATTCAGCTATCAGTGACGATCTAATCCCCTAATCATTAATTACTGATCCAAATAATCCTGCAACGATCACGCGATACACTCGGAGGTGGAAAAAACGCAATGAATCTGTGGTCACGTTTCGTGCTAGATAAAAATTACTTTGGCGATAAGAATCAGTAGACTTATTGTCACAAATGCGATTCCTTCCTCGCTAACTTATATAATTCCATGTGATGACACAAAAATATGAAACTCGATGGAAGTTTCAACTACGTAGAATGTATTTCGTTTCCTTGCGGCGCAAATTCAAAGGAGGAATTGCAGAAACGTCTTGATGTTAAGGTCTGAGAAACGGCAAGAGCTGGGAGATTGTTCCGGATATCATTTACAACCCTTTAATTCGCATTGCGAGCCGGCGCATTCAGCGCTGTTAATCAGGACGTTGCTGTAACGTCGGAGAACAAGGATCAGTAGATATACATGCACCCCATTCATTTTAGTTTGACGAGCTGCGACCGGCGCACGAATTATATCTCGCAATTACCTCTATATGCTACTTAGCATCAATCTAGTACCAAGGTAGGTACAATACGACTGTGCGTGTGCACTCGCAGACTCGCAGATGCTGCGACTCGCCTTTAGAAATTCGATTTCCCTCTAATAAAATAGTTAAAGGAGGCGCGACTCTGTCACCTCGCGCTCTGCGAAATTCGCGAAACAATGCCGTTTCAGATTGCATTGTATTTCCCGGGACCGATTTCTCCCTGGAAGTTGCAATTAAATGTTCGCGGAAGTTCCAATTACAAGTTGAAAATCGTAACGTTTAACGTCAATAATGGCGTTTTACAATTTATGGACGACAGTCGGAGCAAAAGTGGTGTTACTCAAGGTTCATCTTCTAATATTGTATATTATTTCTAAGCACGGTAAATAATGCAATACGTCGTTTGCATTAAACAGTCTCAAGGATGTCTAAAAATAACCCGGTGTGCAAGTTGAGAAAGCTTGGAAATGAATCAAAACTGATCGTTTATTTATATATTATCGTTTCTAATAAAAATAGGATCAAATGATATAAATATCTAATCTATATAAATCCCGAGCCGAACGCGAGCGGAATGTCCTGGAGCCGAGGAGGAACCGCGTGTACGCTCGCTCGCACGTCGTCTTTGCTACTCGACCGGGAGCACCGCTATGTCTACTTATCTTTGGTTTACGCTACGGAGAGATAACCGCACGCGAGTGCAAGGGCCTGTGCGTTCATTCGGCAAACCGGATCCGCAGGATTCGATCGCCGGGATCTTATTTAAGTGGCCATTCAACCCGGTGAATGCCACTGGAGTGGGCGAAGTGTGCCTGACCTATTTCTCGAGTGGCCGCAGAAGTCTAAATGGGACTTGACAAGTAATCGCACTCACAATCAGTGCGGTGCGTGTCAAAATCATTTGCCGATTCAATTTTTGCCGTGTCGAACAAATTTTTACGCGCCGCGCTCTCCGCACGTCTCCTATGTTTTAAATGTTCGTTCGGAGAGTGTATCTGTCATACATCGACAAGAAAACTGAATACATTGTAAAAGGCAGTCTGAAAAATTAACGAAGTACGAATAAAACTAAATAGGGAAATCAATATAAAAATCTTTGGGAATTCAGTTTATTGAAACATCTCTTCAGTGCTTATAAACGCCTACTCTTTTGTTCCTGCGTGGATACATAAGATTCTGCGATTTCACCGCTTTCCCTCGTCGAGGAAAATCCAGGGATTACGCAAACATCGTTTGCGGGTAGAAGCGACACATTTTTTGCTCGACAAAATGGTTCTGTTTACAGGTAAATTATTTTACTGCGTGTCCGTTTCGCCGATAATGGCTTGAAGACGCAGATTAACGTCAATAGGCAGAGATACGTGTCCCTTTGAAAAGTGTGCGCAGTCGGGTACGCGACAGGGTCGATCACAAAGCGATCGCCTTATTACCCGGCCCGGTATCGACTAATCCTATCTTTGTGCCGAGCGCGAGGCATCAGCGCGCGGATAATACACGCGGGTAGGTAAAGAATAGCAAGTGTCCGAGGGGGAAGAATTTATTCGATGGTAGCCGCTGCCCCGGGGATAGTTCAGGGATTTATTTGTAAGCCGACTGATCCGTCCACGTAACAACGAGAAAACCGAATGCCATTGAAAGTTTTTATTGATGTTTAACGGTACGCTGACTGGCGATTAAAATTTTTGTGCCTCGGACACAGAAATGAGTGCAGGTTTATGTAGAAATTAAGATAAACAGTAATTCAGATTGGAAAAAGAATTTTAACTAGTAATATCGATATTAATTGAGAATATTAAGAGATAACTTTAATTGGTAACATACATTCTCTTTCGATTACGTGTCGGAACACCTGTCGCAAGCGGTCGATGCTTTTTGCACCGGAACCGGTACTCGGTTAATGAAAATAAAATATAATTCCGATTACCGAAGCAAGTCGACGCTAAAAAAGGAACTGTTACACGTGGACGTGACGTCTCACGAAATTAATTAAGCGCCTTTTTGTTTATTTTCACCGCATTCATTAACACTTCTCGCGCGGCGGTTCGATAGGATGTCAAACGAGTTATTTAGATCTTATTTGCAAAAAACACTAACAACCAATAATAATTTGCTTCTAACACGGTTTAAGCGACGAATTTCTTAGAACAACGTGGAGATGCTACGAAGGAGAAGATATCAGTATTTGCCTTGAATATCTAATCATGGATTTAGCTTGTGTATTGAGATTATTGAAATAACGTAGTCCCTTTTCCTGCCGAGAGAACGGATAGGGAAATGAATTGTTGATAAGCAGATAAGTAGCCAGCTGATGTAATTCACGTCCACCGAGCGCGACGATTTGTGCCTTAAAAAAAGGCGAAAAAAATGTCGAAGACTTTGCACTCTCATCGGTAATCGTATAGGAAAATCTCCAACAGAATGTGATAGTATTCGTTATATAATTGATCTTAACTGAATAGTTGGAATTTACACTTGGTATGAGTGACTAATTGTGATAAATAATCGAATCTTATCGATCTTATCCGTTTTTTTAAATCTTAGACAATGGATTTATTTATAGTTCCAGAGATTGGAAAACTTTAATTTCAATCACTTCAGTTACAATGTTTACGAGTAATGATATAAGAATGAAATACGTAAGCGAATAAAATGATGGTAAACGTTCCGAAATTGACTTCGGTTAACTCGAACTTCGTACAGCAGAAAATCCTTTGTATGTACGAACGTCTCTACGCCTAAGTCAAGTACAATCTGGTGAGCAAAGCTTTATTGATGAATCCAGCTAGATCTTCCGGACAATGGAATCCTACATTTTTCTTATCCGTTCTTCTCTCTTCTACAAATACATAAGCCGCGGCCGCTTCTATCTACGTTCTTCGTGTTTCAATTCAACTTCCTAAGACTCCTCTAATCTCGTCTGCAAGGCCTACTGTCCGACATTAGCTCCTACAAAATCTGTTTAATATAGTTTATTCTGCTACCTTTCTTCGATACTCAGCTGACTGAAAAATACACAAAACACCTTACATATTAAACATGCAAAACATACCGTCATGCGTTACACACGTGCTATTCAAACAATTCATAATATATATATATATATCAAATACCATCCTATTTAGATCAGAAACCATACTAAACTATTTCTAACAAAAAGTATAAAATTGCTTAGGAATTTTTTATAAGAATAATTTCTAAATATTTCAAAAACTTGAAGAACTACATCTCTTTGAGAATCCAACGATTTAACGAGAATTCATGGCAAACTGTGGCCTACTTTGGAACCGCTGTAAAGAAATCCTCTCCGGGATTTGGGGATATCAATTGTTAAGTATCCCCCTGCAGCGTCCCTTGAACTTTGAACTTACGCCATCGTGAAAAGAGTAGTACGAGATCTTTATCGCGATATACATATATAACGAAGGAAGCGTCACGAGAGACGCGGTGACGTGACGTGGAACAATGCCAATAATTAGTTAGTAAGGTAGAAACGATTTAATGAATATTCAAATACTTACCCGAGGGTCGAAAGGAACCCGGACACGCTCCCCTCGGCGTAGAGGCTGACGATGTCGCCCAGGTGGAGGAAGCTCGCCGAGCCGAGGATCTCGCCCATCTTGAACCTGTTCTCGAATCTCTCGCTCTGGGAAGTCGGAGAAATTCTGCCTCTCAACCGAGTGAATTATTCATGGCTACACCTACGGGGGCAGAAACGATCGTTATTGTTCGACGAAAACCAAACACACCGTAGTGGATGATTCGCGAACGTGTTTCTTTATTTTTGGATTCGATTGGTGGTAATAGGACAGTGGCTCTGGCGGCTACTTTCCGATCTGATCTAGTGCACGCGTGCGTTTGATGTGCGTTTTATAGCTCTCGCGTATACAGGATTACGTTACACGTTGAACAGAACATCTGATTCCTAATTGCCTTTGTGCTGCAGACACATTTTTGCCAAACGAAAAGATTAGGACTTTTTTTTATATGTTTTTTAGGTAATTGAGCGACTGATAGATTTACTTTTTCTAGAAAGTCAATAGTTTTGTACGCGATGCTATTTATGACGGATGGATCGATCACGAGGCAAATAATTCCAACCGGCGAATTAGTTATTTGGCTTCTGCCTCGGTAAATTGTTTGTCGATCAGCCGACCGACCGTAAAACGATTTATAAACAGGAAGAAAGCCGGAACGATAAATCGCGTTTCCCAATTGAGTAAACGCGACGCGGATTAAACGCGGCTCGGATAACTTGCAATTTGTCAGCCGGAGATATACATTTCTATGTAGCCGCGTGCAACTCGAGGCAATTTGCGTCGGGATTTTTGCGTCCCCGGGGACTTCCGAGTCAGCTTTTGAACCCTAATGCACTCTCCTTATGAAATGGGTCACTCTAAACTCGATTTTACGATGGAAATTGCCATCTCCTATCCGAGGGAAGCCGTTCTAAAAACGGTGCGGGGCAAATTGATAGGGCCCTATATTTCCGTAGGCCGAGCTCGTCTTTTAAAAATCTACCTCCGAGGATGAGCGCATNAACTCGAGGCAATTTGCGTCGGGATTTTTGCGTCCCCGGGGACTTCCGAGTCAGCTTTTGAACCCTAATGCACTCTCCTTATGAAATGGGTCACTCTAAACTCGATTTTACGATGGAAATTGCCATCTCCTATCCGAGGGAAGCCGTTCTAAAAACGGTGCGGGGCAAATTGATAGGCCCCTATATTTCCGTAGGCCGAGCTTGTCTTTTAAAAATCTACCTCCGAGGATGAGCTCATGAAATGATTAAGAAAAATGATACGAAGGACAGGAAAACGATACAGAACGATTTATTTGCAGACGTACTTCACTTCTACAGAATATCTACTGCTCAAAAGTTGATAAAAACGGTGCGGGGCAAATTGATACGGCCTTATATTTTCGTAGGCCGAGCTTGTCTCTTAAAAATGTACCTCCGAGGATGAGCGCGTGAAATGATTAGGAAAAATGACACGAAGGACAGGAAAACGATACAGAACGATTTATTTGCAGACGTACTTCACTTCTACAGAACATCTGCTGCTCAAAAGTTAGTAATCAATAATTTTTAACTCTAAAACTGAAACATTTTTAATTTACTTCCCGAGTACCGTGGGCTTTAAGATTCGGTGAAAGTTCCTTAATTTTCTCGATCAAAGTTCTCGACCCACTGCAATCTTAATGGAAACGGTAGTAACCGTAACGTCCGACTTATGAAGTTCCGAACGGCGGCGCGGCGCTAAGAAATTAATTATACTACTTTCATTCCTTTGTTCCCACCGGCTTCGTAACTAACTGGAGAATCTATTCTAGTCGGCGAGCATTTCCTTAGATAATCCCCCTCGATCACGTTGAACTGTGTGTACACCGTTAAATCTTCGCGCGAGCTGTGCAAACGTTTCCGCCATTATATATTTTCCACTCCGGGACATTATCATCGATTTCTTCTGCAAAACTGAGCCCGTGTACCTGTTTACGCCCCGGTCTAAGGTTGAAGGTCAGTTTATTTTCAGAGATAGCCACACTCGGTTTTCTTTTCCTCCACCCGAAGACAACGTGATTAAGGATTGATTCATTCTCCCAGGATAACAACTGTTCGACCCGTTGTCGTGCAGAATGAAACGGCCCATTCCGAGTTCCGAGCGACATGTAATCAGATTCTTTCTCCCGTTCCCAAGCGATCTCTAAATCCTTTAGCCTCATGAATTTTAAATTTTTTCATTCAACTTAAAATCCTTTCGCCTCGAGGAGCCAGTATTAAGAATGAACCAACAACACACTATAATACAGTTTCTATTTATAACTCGACTCTTAATCGGGTTTAAAAAAATATGTTACGTCTTCGGTCTAGTTCACCTTAGCTTGTATGTATCAAACAGATCAGTGTGAATTACTCTCTCTCTCTCTCTCTCTCTCTCGCTCATCCTACTTATAGCGCATTAATTTTAAGTTCCTTGAGCGCGAATCCCTGCGCGCTTCGTTTTTAGCATTTTTATCATCTGACGCGAATGAAAAATCGATTTTCACAAACGGTCCACGTTATTAAATCGCAAAACGCGTCAATCGCACAGAATGAACGTGAATCGCGGATAGAGAACAAAATCGAGTGTCATCCGNTCGATTTTCACAAACGGTCCACGTTATTAAATCGCAAAACGCGTCAATCATACAGAATGAACGTGAATCGCGGATAGAGAACAAAATCGAGTGTCATCGGGCAATTTACTAGCTGCATTGTCGAGCAATTAAATCGTTGAAACGTCCGGCGTGACTTGTTTATCGTGTAAAGATATTTATTAAAGGGATGTTATGACTCGATTTCGTTGGCGTCGCTTGGAGCACGTACAGGCTGAAGCCTCCATATGGCTCGGAAATGTGGACACGCCGTAAAAAGAGAGATATATGGTTTATCTGAAGTCTACGATCTACATACTGCCCTTTTCTCACAGCACGACCTTTCTCCTTCAGCAGCATCGCGAGGAGATACTACAATATTAAAGAGTGATAGTGCCTGTCGGGACCTCGTTTCATTTTTCGCTAACGACAAAAAGTAAGCGAATGCACGAAAATTTCGCAAAATCTCAGGGAAAATAAAAATCTTCTTTCCTTACAATTTTTAAGAATTCTTAAAATAAAACTTGTAGGTACTGCTATCATCTGCAGAAAAGGTCGTAGACGAGTTTCCGTGACTTTTCAATAATTTGTTCTCGGTGTCAGCAGCAAGGGAAATAAAAATTTTGTAGCCACTGCCGTGAGAGACACGTAGCACGTAGCTAAACATTTCTGTCTGTCTACACTTTTCACACTTGAGAAGTAGCGATGCCGTTAAACTTTTCAACTGGTTGATGAACATTTGGTATGCGGATTATGAAACATTAAGTCACGCCGACGAATTTCGTAACGAAATTCTTTCCCAAACAATCGGTCGGCATTGTCAACATAAATCGTGAGGACGCCGGCTAACTAAATATTTAAAGCCAAATTGAAAATATAAACTGTTTCGTTTTAAACTTTCTATATATACCAGCTGAAATTCTCTGTATTTTTGCTCTGCTACTTCGTTTCGCGAACTTCCTTATTTTCTCGTACGGTTATTGCAATTTGTAGAGCTTCGTTTAAAACTGTTCTACGGGTATAACCACCGTGTTTGCTATGTCCTATACGGTCTAACTTTCTCCATTAAAGTATCTATGTCCACGTCCAACTTCCTTGTACGTAGTCAAATGCGTTGCCTCATTCAAGACCGCAATATTCTATTTCTGGTGTTCATTCACAGAAAAACCGGCGACACCGGCACGAACGTATGAATCATACACAATTTTCATTTCAAAAGACAGACTTATATTTACTTTTGGTTTTGCATCAAAAAGTAAATTCATAAATTATCGAACATTAGGTATGGATGCCAGAATCACAATCCTGCGCGGGTATATTACGAAATAATGAATGAAACCAGGACACCGACAGAATTTCAATTAATGGTACACACGAATGAATCGATGAAAATCCAACAAACCGTACCGCGTACAATAATTGATTACAAATACACCCGCACACGCCGTAGGGTCGGTTACCTTTATTTGTGCTTCCACTAATCGTCAATTAAACGTCACGATTTTAATTGCTTAATCGTTAATTATATTTGTTCCGTCGCGAACCTAAAACATTATTAAGTCCGTAGGGAAATGCACGCTGTCAATCCTTCCGTATACGCGTATCGGATCGTTCGCGTGTAAACGAATAAAATCAAGAACGTACGTGCAATACCGAGAACAAAATGTGGTCACATTTCGTCGATTCCTACCCGCCGGTCTTTCATTCAGGTCGATCACACAAATAAACCGAGTTCGAAAAACGAGCGAGAATAACCAGAATCCACGGCCTTACNCGCACACGCCGTAGGGTCGGTTACCCTTATTTGTGCTTCCACTAATCGTTAATTAAACGACACGATTTTAATTGCTTAATCGTTAATTATATTTGTTCCGTCGCGAACCTGAAACATTATTAAGTCCGTAGGGAAGTGCACGCTGTCAATCCTTCCGTATACGCGGTTCGGTATCGCTCGCGTGTAAACGAATAAAATCAAGAACGTACGTGCAATACCGAGAACAAAATGTGGTCACATTTCGTCGATTCCTACCCGCCGGTCTTTCATTCAGGTCGATCACACAAATAAACCGAGTTCGAAAAACGAGCGAAAATAACCAGAATCCACGGCCTTACCATTGAAGCGAGCATCATCCGGTTCCGCGGATATGATGCCCGAAGATTACACAAAAAATCGCTGTTCAACGCGAGACGCGAAAGCCGTATACGATTTCCTTTCCGCGCTTGATACGATTGCGTAACGTTCGCGTTCTATATGGAAATCGCCATGGAAAATTGTACGCGAGGCTCCGGCGTATTTGACAAAAAATAAACTCGTTCTCTCGCTAGACGTAAAAGCGTCGCGGAACGATGCGGCCTGGATTAATTTCATGAAATCGACGCTCTGGAGTCTGAATTCTGAGAAATCGTGCACGTCCATCGACGTGAATGATCTTTGATTAATCGGATGGTATTAATAGAATTTTTCGCTGCACGAGATATTCATAAGCCGTCCTTATTTTCCTCCTTTTTTCCATTCGTGCATCGGACAGTGCTGAATTTAAATCACATTTTATAAAGTAATTTGTCATGGACGACGTTCGAACGCATTCTCGATGAAAATATTAATACGTCGGAATGTCAATGTTCTTTATACGAAGATTTACTTTTATTGGAAAATTGAAATTACCAATTTGTGTTTTACGTTGTAAATATATCTGTATAACGTAGAAGAGCAACGGTATCAATAAAGATATTTAACATTGTACGTAAGACGCGAAACGAGCTTAGGATTTCAACGGTGCTCGCACGAGGCATCGATACGGTTTCATTAGATCGCATTGCCAGTCAATTGACGGTTATTGTTCATTCACTGGAACATCTGAGGAGAAAACAAAGGACACATCTGCGTTCGCTTTTTTATCCTCCGTATTCTCTCCTAACGATTCTCCTTTTCTTTTTCTATATAATATGAGGGATCAAAGGTCGTCCCAGACTTCGTCAAATTCCCATATTAATAAATGAATATCAGTATTTGCGGGTAGCATAAGGCGTCGTCGTCAAACGGAGTCGAATGAGGAAAACTTAGTTCCCGTGTATGCTTCAGGCGTGAATCAAAATTTCACGGCGAACCTCGCGTCACGCGGCGCATTAAATAACGCGATAATGAAACGGATTTCGAGCCGGTGCACCTTGGCCTCTCCGTTTACGTTTAGGAGGGAATCGCGAGAGAGCGAGAGAGAGGCGGGCTGAAGTAGAGAGACACGGTTTTCAATTTGCCCTGAGTGCACAACAATAAAAGACTATTCCGTGTCATGGAATATAATTTTCATGAAATTGCGAAATCCGTCAGGTTGGGCTGCGTCTCGCGTTACAACCGCGCAAAGTTTCGCTTTTCCAAGGCTTTTCACGCGTCGCCTATTCTTCCTCTCGTTTTTTAATTCTTCTTTTGCCCTCCTCGATGGCATCTCACGCTTCGAGAGTTAACAAACCGATCGATTAAACGCGGCACCGGTATCCATCGATATAAATATTTCCAATACACGTAGACGGGAATATCGCACGCGCGCGCGAGATGCACTTCCATTATAAACGGAGCGAATTGCAATTATTCTAACGTCGAGATACCAGGTCTAGACAACATAGACTATATACGCGGAGAACGGAATTGAAATCGTGAGGGAACACGTTGCTAAAACTATTAATACAATTAGATGTAAGTGACGTGCAAACATTTGAACAAATTTGTCGAGACATATTTTTTCTGAGAAAACAAGAGGATAGACATGACGAGCAATTTTTAATTCGTGCAGGAAGCGAAGCAGATTGAACGTTCGGGAATTAGGTCGTTAGTTTTCAGTGACAGTTTCTATAATAGTACGTGACAATTGTATTTTTGGTTAGCTGTGATTTTTGGGAACGGCTCAAAGTGACATTGGATAAAGTCGTTCGAAGAGAACGTGACAAAGCGGCGGAAATAGGATGGGTTCTGGGATATTTGAAATCGGAGGGTAACGTCGAGTTATCGAATCGGCGTAAATGGATCACGTGGCCCTCTCGATAGCAGGGAAAATTCGATATGCGCGAGGAATTTGAACGTTTCGAGGGGCTCCGATATTCGAGTTCAAATGACACTCGTACCACGCTCGAATTTTTCTTGATCCCCAGACGTATGAAAAAAATAGAATGCGATGTGAGAATTTGATTGAAGCGTGAGTGACTGGTTATGGTGAAATGAGGGTGATGCGCGTACAATATATATAGACACTTTCGTAGCGCGTTTATGACGCGACCTTGCCTGACTGGTCATTGAACTGAACTTAAAAGGGGCTATCACCCTGCAGAGTAAAAAATAGAACGTTTCGTTAAGGCCTCGTAAGGCTCTCGATTTTACTGCGCGCTTCGACCGTAATCCTCTTTACATAAATTAAACAAGCATTAATAATCTTGGACAACAATTCATCTTGAAACATCGTATTTATTGGAACAACGAATACACAATGGAGAATGAATATTGACAGAGGAACTGTTAATGAATCTTGGGTAACATTCTTCTTCACCGTACATTCCTCGCAGCTCCATTAATTTTGGGTCAGCCTGTACACGTGCACACTCCACCAGACATCACACCTGCGTTCAAAACATCGTTGCGCGAAAAATGATCAAATGAGCGTTTCGGTAATAAATTGAAATAAAAATAAATAACGTCGCCTCGAGCTGGCAGATCGGACATAAAAAGTTTGATAAAAATGAAAAGCAATCAAAGGCGCCGCTGCGCCCTAGTTTTTCCCGGCCGTGTGTCAGAGGTCGATCGGAGCGTACGTATAATTGTTCGGCGTCCGTTGTCGAAGGACAGATGAGAGAGGAGGAGATTTCATATTTCCCGATATCGACACCGAGCCGTCCGAATCGAAGCCGGCGGAAAGGAAGCGGTCGTACGTCCGCGCGGCCAGGATGTCGTTAACCTTTGGTTTGGGATTCGCCGAGCGCGCTTCCCGACCCTCGGGCTGCACACGATCCGCGACGCGATGCCGCGATTTGCATCGAAATAAAACTAATAATAGAAACCGCGGCTCGCTGACGTAACAATATATCCAGCGCGACCGGTCTATCGGCGATAATTCACGGGGAAAGATGCGCGCCGAATGTGCAACGACGCTGGGACAGTGTCAGTGGCCTTTGCGCGGTTACGCTTACATTGGAAACACGAATGCAAATGCATAATAAAGCGAGCTGCTGCGAATTGTTATCGTAGTTAAAGCTCTATCGACCGGACGCTCTTATTACCGGCAATAACTCGTTCCCGGGAATATTTTCAGCAAATGATATCATGGAAAAAGCTGCGGTCCGCGCCGCTCTCCGAACGGATCGAACGCGTTTACGGCTCGGTAAACGATGGAAACCAGTTTCGATCCTCGCGTTCCTTCCACCGCGAAACGAATTCATTTCAAATCACGTTCCATTTCCGTCACGTTCGTGATCGCGATCGCGTACGATAATCTCCGGGGCGAGTGCGGCGCACGCCGGATCGGAGGAAGGATAAGTAAAACGTGTCGATTGGAATTAGCCGCGCGGAATCCTTTATGGGACGACCGGCTCGCAAAAGTCTAACGATTCTATTAGGCGAACCCGCGCGGAATAATAACGCGGCGTGTCGCGTCCCGGGATTTGAACGCGGAGGAAATTAACGTCGCGGCGGTTATCGTCGAACGGATTCCATTGAGAAAGACTCCGTTACGACACTGTCAGCTGCTACTTAAGGAACGTATGGACGAATCATTGTTTTATTGGAAAATGATCGCGACGCGTCCGTCTCTCGCAGGCGACGAGAAAAACGCACGTCCAGTATTGGTTGACAGATCTATTAACGCTTATTGATAAGTTTCTCACGCGCGGTCAAGAAATCCGCGTTTTTTCACGGTATTCCGTACGTAATCTAACCTATCGGAATTGTGATCGGGAGGTTCGCGGGTACCACGAGTGACGAATAAAAATGATTTCGTGGCCGCTAGAGATTAGGCGATGGAAAAGAAAATGGTAAAAATGTATCGGGCACAAGAATAGGAAGAGACTTGTACTTTGTACTGTCGGCGTTAGCCAAGTGAAGGAAAAAAACGTGTTTACTCACGTTCCCGTCTCGTCTAGTACTTGGTCCGATAGTTTCGGTGCACTATAAGTACGGCGGCCACCGAAAAATTGTTCCCGAGGCGGTAACGCACCGGTGGTGAGGAACGCCGGGAACACTTTCACGCACGTTCGAATGTTAATCCCGATTGTACTTTCACGATTAACACCGCCGATACACCTTGCGAGGAAGGCGAAACCGTACCGCGATCGTGTTCACGTACGTGTCACGGGCACACCGTGATATTCTGACTTTCCTGTTGCACACAATTTTGAACTGTTCGCTCACGTCCGATTCCAGGTATCGATCTTCGAGACGTCCCGGAACGCGGATCGAATCGTATCGGAGCTGGATGACTCGCTGCGATCACATGAAGCAAAACTGATGCGCGCATACGTACAACACGACAGCGAGGAAACGTCACGCGATGGGACACATTCGCTCCGCTCGGTGGTTCTGGTACAACTGGTACAACTGGAGTACTGGAAGCGACTCGACGTCGCCTCCGCTTCAGATATGGCCGCGTATCGCCCAATCAACAATCGAAACGAAACTTTTCAAAATTATTCAACATTCTTTCCAGGTTTCTCCCCTCGGAGGAGGATTAAAACGTGTAAGAAGTTGAGAAACTGCTTCAAGGTTGAAAGTAATGATAAAAAAAGCAACAGTTCTTTTCCTGAAGAAACAACAAACAAATGGTAAAAATAATCCGACACGGATGTGAAAAGCGAAATATATCTACTGCTTATGTACGGTTGATGATTAGCAAGCGGGAATACCACCGATTAAAATAATTATCTATAATTGCGAGGCGAATGTGGAATCGACCGACAGATTCGTCGACATTACAGAAATTCACTGATACGTGGAACATGCCCGTTTGATAAAACAGCAGACGCGCTGGTGGCGGTGAATTTCAACACGCGCGCCGCGACGTATATTTCAAATACTAAAAAAACTCATTTTCTTTACATGTACTTCTGCGAAATCTTAATACGAAAGACTGTATCAATAACGTGTAAATATATTATACATATTAATAACAGGACACGTGATCTGAGGACGAAATAATCTGAACGGCGTTAATCTTTTTCATTTTATTGTACCAAAAAATTTCATCTTGTTCAATCATTATTAATTCAATATAATATATTTATCCTTTATATTTGTTATATCTTATTTATAATAAATATTTGTAATAGTGTAGTGTTCATTGTTATTCTTTTTTTTATTGTGTTGCCATGAGCCATGAGAACGTGGAATCAGCAAGTTCTTAATTACCATTACTATACTAGCTAGAAAGACATTTTGCTTTCAATAAAACCATGAAACATCGTCAACAGTAGCGCGCGGCTAGACGCGCTGCGCGCTTCCCACTCTCATGTTCTCTTTTCATTTGTTTCTTTACATTTTTGTCGAAAAAGAGTATAGTGCGGAGACACTTGTATCTGTCAAATTAGTTGAACAACTCAACCGTTCTATCTCCCATCTCTTAATCGTGTGTTTGATGATGCGAGCATTCACACATAGACAATCCATACGTTAAAACAATAGGTACCTAATCAAATTTTACAACTAGCTTAAGGCTCTAGTTCCCTTAAATCAGTTCGAATTAGAATTCAAACGAGGAACGTACATATCTCCAATATTCTTTTCTCGGTTCGTATATCCGCAATACGTTCATCTCCGGCGAACGACCCGCGAGACTCGATGGTTTTTTTTGTTTTTTTTTTCTTTTCTACGATTAGAACGCTTGGAAACCCTCATTGGCATTCACGATGCGAAACGTAACTGATTTTAATGTACTAAGGCCTTAACGTGTCAAAGCAGCGGAGCTAATTACCATTTTACAATAAGAAAATATATATACCTCTACGGACACCAATAATTCGATCTCACGATTGTACGTGGAACGTAGACACAGTTCCCAAAGAACATACATTTTTCTTATGCTACTACTTATTCAAAACTCCGAACAAGTGCTCCGAAAAATGCCGCCACGCTACGTTCCCCCTTTATTCCGCTCCTCTTTGTAATTCTTTATAAAGTTTAACTTTGACTTCTTTTTTATTTAACGAGTATCTCGATTCCCCGTAAACCCTGCAGTACTCGTGCAATCAACGGATAGTTGGTCGTGTTTCGACTTTACACTGGTTTACGTCGACGCGCAATT
>SMSR01008636.1:85186-106178 GCA_019453355.1 Ceratina japonica
AGTTTTCTTATTTTGTTCCTTACACATTGTGTAAACGGCTACGGCGATCTCGACATCCACTACGAGATTCATACACGATCGATCGGTCTTATCCTTAAAATTAAGATGAAAAGATTCGTGTCGGTGTTTTCGTCGAGACTAGATCACAATTAGAAGTGACAGAAGGTAAACGAAGGAATTTCGTACGAACCGATTGCGTTCACGTAATCGAATCGAATATATTCTCCGTCAACGCGGTAGCATCGTTGTTGGGTATTTTGTGTAAAACTAGCATCGATCGCCTTGACAGCACGATAACGATAAGATCATCTGTATAGCTTTAATCAATCATTATTGCAAATGCGTACGTTGGCATCGTCATTTAACACATTAGATAACATCGACGATATAGTATGTATGTATCCATGTATCCATGTATACAGGTATGTATGTACGTTTGTATGCATGTATGTATGTTTGTATGTATGTATGTATGTATTATGAACGAGTAGCAAAAATATTGCTATTTCCTTGTCTCGATGAGAGTTATCCGAAGGTGGGGAGGATGTATCGCTCAAAAATTATTCTCATCTGCGTAACTAACCGGCCCTAAGCTACAGGTTGGCAAATATGCTTCGAAACAATTATAACGCGTCTCGATGTCAGGGCAAAAATAGCTGATCGATGAATTTTCATTGCNATCAACAACGCACACTTCGAAACGTTATCGTTACGGCGTACTTCATCGGGAACAGCCGCACGCTGGAGAATATATTTCGCGACTCTCTCCCACTTTTTAACGTCCCCAAAGAACGGAATTATATTCATAACAATCGTGGTCACGCGCGTTGCTTCCACATGATTCTGATCGCCTTCCGTTTAATTAATAAGTACATTATTGACAATTAAACGAATTCGCTTATGCTGAAACATTAAACACAGAAGTTTCTCAAGTGTACAAAGTGAATCGTAATGGATATCGATTCTGCGACAGTACAACTTTGTGCCTCGATAATTGTTCTTTTTTTTTTCTAATGCACCGCATTAATTAGTTTTCTTATTTTGTTTCTTACACATTGTGTAAACGGCTACGGCGATCTCGACATCCACTACGAGATTCATACACGATCGATCGGTCTTATCCTTAAAATTAAGATGAAAAGATTCGTGTCGGTGTTTTCGTCGAGACTAGATCACAATTAGAAGTGACAGAAGGTAAACGAAGGAATTTCGTACGAACCGATTGCGTTCACGTAATCGAATCGAATATATTCTCCGTCAACGCGGTAGCATCGTTGTTGGGTATTTTGTGTAAAACTAGCATCGATCGCCTTGACAGCACGATAACGATAAGATCATCTGTATAGCTTTAATCAATCATTATTGCAAATGCGTACGTTGGCATCGTCATTTAACACATTAGATAACATCGACGATATAGTATGTATGTATCCATGTATCCATGTATACAGGTATGTATGTACGTTTGTATGCATGTATGTATGTTTGTATGTATGTATGTATGTATTATGAACGAGTAGCAAAAATATTGCTATTTCCTTGTCTCGATGAGAGTTATCCGAAGGTGGGGAGGATGTATCGCTCAAAAATTATTCTCATCTGCGTAACTAACCGGCCCTAAGCTACAGGTTGGCAAATATGCTTCGAAACAATTATAACGCGTCTCGATGTCAGGGCAAAAATAGCTGATCGATGAATTTTCATTGCAATACTCCTCGAATTTGTCTTATTTTGAAAAGAACTTGAAAAGAAGTTCCAATACCCAATTGATTTTCCTCTGATGTTTCGCTGTTTTGATATTAAGAATTCGCGCAACTGTTCTTGCTCTGACAAAGAAGCGGCTAGCGTTCTCCAGCTACGTTTCAAACATCGGGATCGCGAGTTTATGACGAAAAATCGTAAACATTGTGAGCCTTAATTGAAAACTTACGGTGCATACGAAATATTTAACGATCGGTCAGTTGACTCGTCGCGGAGCGAAGCGAGCACCGCGTTGCCCGCTTCCTTCCCCTGACCAGAATGGAAATTAACAAACTGACACCCGCGTTAGCAACGAACGACATTCCTCGTCACTGTTTGCTGCTTTTGGAGTTGTCCCGGACATGTGATCTATACTTACTTCATTCGTTTCGCGATTGCATTATTTCTCAAACGAGCTTCTCGCTCTCCCCTTTTAACGCCGCGGAAACGGGCCAGCCAATTTTATTGCACTTGCATTCGAAAATANTTTACATGTACTTCTGCGAAATCTTAATACGAAAGACTGTATCAATAACGTGTAAATATATTATACATATTAATAACAGGACACGTGATCTGAGGACGAAATAATCTGAACGGCGTTAATCTTTTTCATTTTATTGTACCAAAAAATTTCATCTTGTTCAATCATTATTAATTCAATATAATATATTTATCCTTTATATTTGTTATATCTTATTTATAATAAATATTTGTAATAGTGTAGTGTTCATTGTTATTCTTTTTTTTATTGTGTTGCCATGAGCCATGAGAACGTGGAATCAGCAAGTTCTTAATTACCATTACTATACTAGCTAGAAAGACATTTTGCTTTCAATAAAACCATGAAACATCGTCAACAGTAGCGCGCGGCTAGACGCGCTGCGCGCTTCCCACTCTCATGTTCTCTTTTCATTTGTTTCTTTACATTTTTGTCGAAAAAGAGTATAGTGCGGAGACACTTGTATCTGTCAAATNAATATAAATTTAGGTTTATAAAATCGAACGAATTGGAAAGGCTCCGCACAAAGTATAATATAATTGCACTGAACATAATTCGTGAACGATAATGAGAATTGATATGAAAGAATCGGGAATAAAACATTTATAGTTTCTTTTTAATTATCCTGAGGGATGTACAGTTAATGGGGAACGTATGACGTATGTAACAAGTGGATGAGTTCAATTATTTACGAGATTAAAGATGCAATGCGATGTACAAGTGTATAATATAAGGAGAGACAAACAACATTTGCATAAAAATAAAAAAATGATTATTAAAACTATCCTTTTCAGTTGGTTAAACAATCGGTTAGTAAAACCATATACATAATAGAGTTGTGCGGATACGAATCAGTAATAAACGTACAACTAATCGATAAGCCTATGTTACATCTANTTGATGATGCGAGCATTCACACATAGACAATCCATACGTTAAAACAATAGGTACCTAATCAAATTTTACAACTAGCTTAAGGCTCTAGTTCCCTTAAATCAGTTCGAATTAGAATTCAAACGAGGAACGTACATATCTCCAATATTCTTTTCTCGGTTCGTATATCCGCAATACGTTCATCTCCGGCGAACGACCCGCGAGACTCGATGGTTTTTTTTGTTTTTTTTTTCTTTTCTACGATTAGAACGCTTGGAAACCCTCATTGGCATTCACGATGCGAAACGTAACTGATTTTAATGTACTAAGGCCTTAACGTGTCAAAGCAGCGGAGCTAATTACCATTTTACAATAAGAAAATATATATACCTCTACGGACACCAATAATTCGATCTCACGATTGTACGTGGAACGTAGACACAGTTCCCAAAGAACATACATTTTTCTTATGCTACTACTTATTCAAAACTCCGAACAAGTGCTCCGAAAAATGCCGCCACGCTACGTTCCCCCTTTATTCCGCTCCTCTTTGTAATTCTTTATAAAGTTTAACTTTGACTTCTTTTTTATTTAACGAGTATCTCGATTCCCCGTAAACCCTGCAGTACTCGTGCAATCAACGGATAGTTGGTCGTGTTTCGACTTTACACTGGTTTACGTCGACGCGCAATTAATTTCTCTTTTTTTTTTTTGTCCACATTTTGCGATAACTGAACTGAACACATTGGATTGTGACAAAAGGACTTTGTTTTGTTCCGTATTACATTTCACTTCGATGATGAGCGTTTGTTTGTTTGTTTTTTTTTTTAAAGTATATCACTCTTTACGAATAGCAATGAGACTTTTGCTTGGCTGGCTCTTACTGCAGAGTTAGTGAAAATCGTGTTTTGTATGTTTCAGCATCTTAACGTTAGTCTAACAATTACACGCTATACGTATCGAGAATACTTCTACTGACGCAGTTATGTACCTAAGTTTAAAGCCCCGCAACTCGAATCAGGCTTCGGTTTTTGCCACCCCCGTTTCGAGCCGATGACCGAGAAAATTTGTTGGACGACCTCCTAGAATGTCAATGAAGCATCTCTCCGCTTTCCACGTAATCGAGACTCACCGATTAAAATTCGCCTAAAATAAAATATGTTTCATCTTTTGTCTGTTCGCTTTCTCCGCGTTCCACTTGTCTAAATCTGTTATTGTGCATCACCACCTTCAGTCTCGACCTTTTCATCACATTTATATAATTACATTTAAATATCAACTATTTTTGCGATCGGTTCATAAACAATGGAATAAGATGTTCGTCATCGACTTCAGTTACCGGTTTCCCCGTTCCATCCACCCCCATTTAGAATGTATCAACAACGCACACTTCGAAACGTTATCGTTACGGCGTACTTCATCGGAAACAGCCGCACGCTGGAGAATATATTTCGCGAGTCTCTCCCACTTTTTAACGTCCCCAAAGAACGGAATTATATTCATAACAATCGTGGTCACGCGCGTTGCTTCCACATGATTCTGATCGCCTTCTGTTTAATTAATAAGTACATTATTGACAATTAAACGAATTCGCTTATGCTGAAACATTAAACACAGAAGTTTCTCAAGTGTACAAAGTGAATCGTAATGGATATCGATTCTGCGACAGTACAACTTTGTGCCTCGATAATTGTTCTTTTTTTTTTCTAATGCACCGCATTAATTAGTTTTCTTATTTTGTTTCTTACACATTGTGTAAACGGCTACGGCGATCTCGACATCCACTACGAGATTCATACACGATCGATCGGTCTTATCCTTAAAATTAAGATGAAAAGATTCGTGTCGGTGTTTTCGTCGAGACTAGATCACAATTAGAAGTGACAGAAGGTAAACGAAGGAATTTCGTACGAACCGATTGCGTTCACGTAATCGAATCGAATATATTCTCCGTCAACGCGGTAGCATCGTTGTTGGGTATTTTGTGTAAAACTAGCATCGATCGCCTTGATAGCACGATAACGATAAGATCATCTGTATAGCTTTAATCAATCATTATTGCAAATGCGTACGTTGGCATCGTCATTTAACACATTAGATAACATCGACGATATAGTATGTATGTATGCATGTATCCATGTATACAGGTATGTATGTACGTTTGTATGCATGTATGTATGTTTGTATGTATGTATGTATGTATGTATGTATTATGAACGAGTAGCAAAAATATTGCTATTTCCTTGTCTCGATGAGAGTTATCCGAAGGTGGGGAGGATGTATCGCTCAAAAATTATTCTCATCTGCGTAACTAACCGGCCCTAAGCTACAGGTTGGCAAATATGCTTCGAAACAATTATAACGCGTCTCGATGTCAGGGCAAAAATAGCTGATCGATGAATTTTCATTGCAATACTCCTCGAATTTGTCTTATTTTGAAAAGAACTTGAAAAGAAGTTCCAATACCCAATTGATTTTCCTCTGATGTTTCGCTGTTTTGATATTAAGAATTCGCGCAACTGTTCTTGCTCTGACAAAGAAGCGGCTAGCGTTCTCCAGCTACGTTTCAAACATCGGGATCGCGAGTTTATGACGAAAAATCGTAAACATTGTGAGCCTTAATTGAAAACTTACGGTGCATACGAAATATTTAACGATCGGTCAGTTGACTCGTCGCGGAGCGAAGCGAGCACCGCGTTGCCCGCTTCCTTCCCCTGACCAGAATGGAAATTAACAAACTGACACCCGCGTTAGCAACGAACGACATTCCTCGTCACTGTTTGCTGCTTTTGGAGTTGTCCCGGACATGTGATCTATACTTACTTCATTCGTTTCGCGATTGCATTATTTCTCAAACGAGCTTCTCGCTCTCCCCTTTTAACGCCGCGGAAACGGGCCAGCCAATTTTATTGCACTTGCATTCGAAAATAATTGATAACTCTGACGTCGATAATAATCACATTGTATACATCGATTCGGTCATAGATAACGACTCCTTTGTATTGTTTATAATCGTACGACGACGATCAAACAGGTCGAAATGAGAACATGCGGATTGCAAGAATTATTTTAATCTTTAATATAAATTTAGGTTTATAAAATCGAACGAATTGGAAAGGCTCCGCACGAAGTATAATATAATTGCACTGAACATAATTCGTGAACGATAATGAGAATTGATATGAAAGAATCGGGAATAAAACATTTATAGTTTCTTTTTAATTATCCTGAGGGATGTACAGTTAATGGGGAACGTATGACGTATGTAACAAGTGGATGAGTTCAATTATTTACGAGATTAAAGATGCAATGCGATGTACAAGTGTATAATATAAGGAGAGACAAACAACATTTGCATAAAAATAAAAAAATGATTATTAAAACTATCCTTTTCAGTTGGTTAAACAATCGGTTAGTAAAACCATATACATAATAGAGTTGTGCGGATACGAATCAGTAATAAACGTACAACTAATCGATAAGCCTATGTTACATCTATAAAAGTAATAATGTGAGATCTGTGAATGCGACTTCTCCTCAATCACTGTAATTCAACGAGGACGCAAAATCTGTACTTGTCTTCTCGTTCTTTCGCTCATCCTTTGATAGAATCGTCAAAATGAAATATAAACGAAGAAATATAAGTTTCGATATACTAATTAAGACGTTTTAAAGCTACTAATTCCTTTCCGTGTAAAGAGAACGTTCTATATGAAATATGGGACATAAATTACGACTGAGAGAATTATTGCCAATTACGACCGAGTTTTTAAAATTATTTGTCTCTTTCATTTGCACAATTCTGACAATTACTTCTCACTTCTATCGTCTTCTATTTTATTAACTCGGAAATAGAAGATGCGTAGATATAATGCAACGAGATGACAAAACGAACGTGATAAAACGAAACGAACACGGTATGTATATTATTACAGTGCCTGAGAAAGATGTCGAGAAGGCATATGAATGCCTAATAAGCCATACAAACGCCAAATTGGTTTCACTCCATTTTAATAATCATTTCTCTAATTAGTAAATACAATTGCTATACACTTCACCAATGGATAGAGCCACTGCAAGTAGTACGAAAAATTGTTTTAAAGCGTATCTTAAATAATTATTTTTTCCATTTACTTTTCACGTAAAGATCAATTTTCCTTAAATAAAAAGGAAAGAATGTGTAACAATTAAAAACGTTGGGCGCGGCTATCGTATTTGGAAATTTCAGAGTTCTCCGATCGATTAAAAACTAAATAAAAGAGATTATCGGGACGATTTCTACCGATAATATTTTCGACGCGTTGAAAATAAGAAATCAAATGTGTATATACGTGAGTTATCTAAATCATACATGAAAGAGGGCGTAAAAAAGAAAACGTGTCGGCACAAGGGACACGATAACCGCGCCTGTATAAGAATAATAACAGAACCGTAATATGCATTTAAAACTACGGAGTGAACCTATTGCAAACTATAGGCGAGAAATTTTAATTGTCTTACAAATCAATTCTTTAGATAAAACTATTTCTCCTTTTTCCCTTCTCTTTTCGTTCGAAATAACACGTATTCTAAAATAGCTGAACAATCTTTGAGGAAAAAAACTTATCAAAGTTCATCATTGCTTATCAACTCCTCAATATTCGAAAATAAAAGTACATATGTACGCTCTTGCGACTCTTCAAACTATTGATTTGACGATTGATGCACTCGGTTAATTAACACTTCTCGTTCTTTTCACCGACACGTTTACTAATACAATTTTTTTTTACTCGTGTAATAAGGCACAACTTTCTGCCTGAGAAGGCACTAAAATACCATGTTATACATATGTGTACATACGAACGCCATCAGCGACGTTCGGCTCTGCTGCGATGCATGGCAAGCAATAAAGAAATTGCTAGAAAAAATCTTTTGAGATAAGCCTAAATCACAATCATACTGGATAAGAACTACGTATGAACCATCACGTAGTAGACTTCGTGATTATTTTTCTTTTTGACACGATTATCTCGATCGACGATTTAATTTCGTTAGAATCACATTCTATTGAACGCCGCACGCTTATCTCACCGAGGCAAAAGTCGCTGATCGCGTTTTTATGTATCGATTGCAAACGTCATGCAAAAGGAGAGAGATCAATTTGAAGTTACAACTAAACGAAGATCATTGTGCACCAACATTTGTACAAATCTATTATCTCCTCTCGACACGAATTTTCTCGTAAAAAAGACAAATAATTCCGCGTTTCTTTCTAACTAGTTATACGTTTCGTTTTTCACTTGCTTTTTTCCTCGCCTTCCACCTCGCGTTTTTTCGTCCATTCCCCGAAGTCGATACTAATTCTTTTTTAAAATAAACACGCGAATACGACGTTGCACGAGTTGTTAAAGATACTTCTAAAAAATATCGATCCTATCAAAAAAGAAGGACTGTTCTTTTTCCACGTTTGTTTCTCGGTGGAAATTAAAATGTCCCACGTCAGCGCGCTTTGGCAAATTAAAACGTACCTTGTTTTACAAGCAATTCCCGTTTGGTATTGACAAAAAATTTTGAAAAACACTTTGCACTTCGAAAATTCTACACAGACAATAACAATTACTTTTAAAATAATAATCTATCTTTTCTTTAATGACTAAAAAAAAAAAAAAGAGGACGTGAAGAGATGTACCTATTTCATCAGAAATTTCGTGACGATCGTTAGACAGTTGTGTGCAGATCGGTTCTGCTTCCTTCCACGGGAACGAAATCTACGTCCATTTCCGAATACTGGCGCAGTCCTGTTACGAAACTCGCCGCCGTCCCTGCGTCTTCTCGCAACCCTCCGAGAATTCGCACGCTGTTCGACGTGCCGTTCGCGTGTGTCTCAACGCAGATGGCCGGGGAAGTCGTTCGAAATTGACCCGCATCTTCGGGCGTTTCCCGTTCATCGAAAAACGTGGACCGTGCTGATTTCGGCTGCGGCTGGGACGTTCCGACATTAAGATCGTTACTTAAACGCCGTTTATACCGTAGATTTGTCAGTGTCTTCAACACTGTTACCGAAGCCCTTTCTCGTTGCTGCGCCCTACGAGGGAAACGTTCAGGGATGGTGATGACAGAACAGAAAGAGGAAGATGGACCTAGTACCCATTTTCCATTTCATTCATTTTTTTTTTCTTTGACATGATACCTCGTATCTTGGACTTAGAGAAAAAAATCGCGGCAAAAGAAAGATTGATTAAATAGAAAAAAAGAGATGTCAGTACGTTATAATGTTTTTTAGCCCCTGCTTATTCGAAGATTCTTCCTATTTCTATTGATGCGATCGCTTCGTGATTAATTATTATAATGGAAATTACAAAAGAGTCGTTACTCTACAGGCGAGCGTACACCGAGGCGCGAGTAAGCGCAAATCGATGGTAATTCGAGATATAATCGTGCCCCGTGCTCGCTCGCGGCACGTGTATCACACGTCTCTCACAGAGAGACGTGAAAACGTAACACGAATTGCGACACCCGTAAAATATAACAGATCCTCGATAAACGTAATCGACTTTCGTGTTTATGCACCGTTTAACGCCCATCTATCGGCCTGCCTCTGACTTGACTCGACCGGGGAAAAAAGGAACATAAACGAACGAACGAAAGAACAGGACACATCGAACAATTTTAGACGACGAGAAATAACAAAACTGAAATTATCCAACGCAAAAAAAATTTAATGAAAACATATCTGAATGTTCCGCGATAATGTTACGCGTTTAATCACGATACGGCTCAGCCGGATCGACGTCAAAGTCAGAACTATTTGAGAAAATCGACAAGTAATCGATCGAACCCGGTAATTTCAGTCTAAACAAAAAAAAGAAAGACCTGTCACGGCGCTCGTGTGCCTTTCCTCGTCGACGTTTCTCGTTTCAACGACGACGAGGGCGCCTTTCGCATGTATAAAGAGAACTCCAAAAGCGATATTCTCTTTTCCATATATCATCATTTTTCTGTTTCCTCGTTTTTCACGTTTTTTTTCTTATTAGCTTTACTTCTTTTTGATCGTTCTCCCACCCCGTTGATCGATAACAATCTGGCCGCGGTACAACGTTCCCCTACGAAACAAATAGTGACGAGCGGTGCCCACATAGCTAAACCGTTAGTGAGGTTTGGTGGTTCGAAAAATGTAAGCATCTATTTGGTAGGACGAGCGATCGGAGTATACAGGGAATCGAGATTAAGGATATGGGTACGGATGGTAAAATATTTGGTTACAACTCCATGTCCTGCGCCTCGTCCTCGCTGAAGTCGCTCATCGAAGACTCGGTATCGGACGACACCCCGTTTTCGGTACCGCTGTTCTCCTGGTCCCTTAACGCCTCTTCCGTCGCGTATTTCCTCACGTAATCTACCAAGAAATCAACAAGGAAATTACATCCCGGCTAAATACTAACTCGGATATTTCGTTGGCAACGTTCGAAATAACTTCGCTGCCCTCGTTCGCCCGGTCGGCGTGTCTCATTTACGCTTCATCGCGGGGTAATTGTTCGAGAGAGACCGAGAGTCTGAACGAAGACGAGGTTCATGAACACGGGAAANACGCACAGGAGGAACGCACACAACCGGGCGCGACGATGCAGGCGTGCGTTATGCACCGTCCGCGGGAGAGACGTAGGCGAGAAACGTGACCCACCTGTGCGTACACGCACGTGGCTAATACAAGCGCGCGGATTCACGGTGAAAGTATCGATATCCACCACGGAATCGGAGCTGCGGGAATGCACACCCCGTGCTGCCGCGAGAGTTAATTCCTATCCGGCGTGCAACGAGAGAGAGTTCACCGAACCTCGCTACTCGATGCGACTCATCCTTTCCTCCTCTCGCGCTTTACCCCTTTGCCTTTGTCAAAGGATCGTGCACGCGTTATTGAAGCATTGACCGTGCACACACCGCCCACACTTTTTAACCGTATCACCTTCCTCGCAGTTTTACTAACCGTGGCCACACTTTGAACGCGCTTCCGTGGTTTCATGATTTTATTATTCGATGTGTTAATGCTCGTGGCCGAAACTCGTTCGAGCTTTGATTTATTTGCACGTGGTGCGCCGACTATCAANTAAATACGTACCGTAAAGCGCAGTCCAGGCTTGGTTTATTACGTCTAGACACACCGTACCCGAGACTTCGTCAATGTTAGGGTGGTATACCTTGTTCATAAAGCCGATCGAAGGAGATTTGAAGGGGTAGTGCTCGGGCAAGTGAACCCTCACCTTCCATATCCCACCCTCGTAAGGCGCTGTAACGTAATACGAGCACACAACATTTAGTAACAACCATAAGCGAGATATCACTCTCCTCTGCGCATATTTATTGTGCTGCAGAAACAGTTCAAACGAAACACGATTTCGCAACAGTAAAGTACTAATACAGTTAACTTGGTAATAAGATATTTTGCTTATACTAAGATACGAAATAGTATTAAATAGGCTGAATCCGTGCGTGTAAATTATGCGGGGTTATCGCGGTTGATCAATCGTGGCACAATTTCAACGGCGATTTGTGTAATGGCTCGATCATCAAAATTGCGTGTACAGTTATCGATAGTACCCAGCGGCGGCTGTAAACTCAGGGAGCATATCATAACTCACGTTAGATCAAGGAAACTGGAACGCAGGAACGGTAAAACACCGCGAATGCGTAACTCTTTCTCGCGGCAAAAAGCGCAGGAAATGGAATTCTGGGTTCATTGTCTATGGGGAGTATCCATCAAAGTCCAGAACCCGATCGGCCACGGTTTTAGACCCGGACCGGCTTCTGGTTTCCAGTATATCGAACAATTTGATTCCGATACGCTTTTGACAATCGAAACTAGTCCGAGTCAAAAATTATTTTACGCTACTTTCAACGGTAAACGACCATTCGAACGAGTTTATTGTTTGGAAACCGCTCGAATTCTCGTCGTGCAACTCTTAACGCAAACCCGTTTATATTAAGTGTATTATTACACTCCTGGAACAAGTGAATGAACCGAGAATGCAGGAACACGGAGAGCTCGCCGAGTGAAAATTATTTCGATAACGACGCGCAGAACATGACTTTCGACCGCGAATAAAATCAACCACTGGAAACGTTCGAAACCAGTCGGAGGAAAAACAAAACCGAGGAAAGAAAGGAACCCACGCGAGGTTAAATAAAATTTTCCACTCGCAGAACCGGACAGGAGTGCATCGATTAATGAATGAAAATTAATAAAGTCCAAAGGTTTCCCACAAAATCTTCATACCAACCAGTCTGTCGGTCATCATTATATAATAGACATGTGTAATAATCGATGGAAACGCCGCGAGATATTTGCCCGTTTGTATGATGCAGGCGTACTGTATAGGAAACTGATTGATTAATAATAATCAGCAGTAGGCGATCTCCGAAATGAATCGCTGTTGAAATCATAGACATTCGGCTGTGTATCGCGTCATAATCTCGTCGAAATCGGAAAACCCGGTGGGCATCGACGGAACGCAATATTAAACCGAAAATAACGCGTCGATTTCACCCGCACTCTGGCCATGCCAACAGGCATATAACAAGGTAGCATGAAATTACGGTAATAATATAGGCAACGACGCTGATCAATTAACGGTGAACAAATTTTACGCAGCGTGGAGACTGTATCAAATTATTCAACACGATCCTAATTAGCAACAATATCGGTCAAACAAAATTACGAAAAACTTCTCCAATTTGCACCTATTAACTCGTTCTTTCATCTGAAAATTCTGCGTACAGAAAAAAACTTTTTTAATGAACTGCGGAATTGCCTTGATACTCGTGCCATAAATATGTAGTTAGTTTTCCTCATAATTTTAGTTACGTTCGATTACGCCAGTTTTCAACGATTGCCGATTTGCCACTGCGGTTAGCGAGTAGAAGGAAAACGATTAAGTAAGAGGCATCGATGGGAGAGTAAGATACGAATTNTCGATGTGTTAATGCTCGTGGCCGAAATTCGTTCGAGCTTTGATTTATTTGCACGTGGTGTCCCGACTGTCAAATATATAAGTGTACAACGAAACAACTATGTTACTCGAAGGACCGCTCCAAACTATACTCGGAGACTAAGTTCGTTCTATATCTTCACTTGGTGAAGTCGAAAAATCCAATCAATCTATGTGAAAACTGTTGAGAAATGTGCAAGTGAAGCAGAAGTGCGGATGGGGGTGAGGGAAGCTGGTTGGCCGGAGTTAGGATTAGGATTCGGATAGGAAATGCTAAAAAAGAGTGCTATTGGCGGAAAATGGTCAAAGAGGCAGCTAGAGGGGTTGCTGAAGCAGCCTTTATGTGTTTTAGGAATTTTCCTAACCCTTAAAGATGCGGACCGATGATTCTAAGTTTGACCTTACCCAACACGTGTCGGGTGAAAGCTATGACCAGGGTTGAGAAAGAGGTAGTAAAAATTAGTCTTGGTCCCTTCTTAAGTGTCTAATAGCCTGCGCAAGGTTTGGGACCGGTGACAGATGCTCTTTCGTAAAATGAGTTACATCACGTACAGACCTTCATAAAAAATGGGTTTAGGGTGTAATTGTGACAGACCTGAACACGATGATCTATATAACCGGTATGATCGCGACACAATTCGATACACTCCGCGTCGCAACTATAATATCAATTAAACGATTCAAATCTCGAGTTATTAATGGTCAGCGGATTGAGAAATGTTCATAGACGTGGCACGAACTTTTACAACAATTGATGAGGCATTGTGAAGAATGATGGAAATAGGAAGCCTGCAAGAATGGATCAGTTGTCCTGCAAATCAGAGATCATCCTACGGTCCATTACGATTCAATCAAACAGAAAGAGGAAGTGGTCGAGTCCGGTTACGGTCTTCGATTTGCAATTCGCAATCCTTTGTTAGAACGCAAAGGAACGACTTATCGTATCCTGGGATTCTACAATTACGTACAATTGATTCGTTCATTATTGTTTTCAAAACCGTTCGAAGTACGCTTTTGCAAAAGCGGATTATCAGAAATGAGGTATTTTACGTTGAGACATGCTCGAAATTTTCTATCTAAATGGATTGCGAACTAAATACGAGAGGGATAAAAGTCCCTTGAAGTTCCAAACGCGATTAAGAGTGCATGTAATTTAGAATTCGGGGATCCGTCCTACACTATTTTCTAATCCTCAATGAGTTGAAGGGATTTCGAAGTGTTTGAGTAGTTGCAGATCCGTTATCCACCATCAACGATCTACCTTTGTTCGCTTTCATTATCCCTTCAATTTAATAGCCCGTATTTAATCTCACATTTCGAGAATGCTAATGTTTAGAGGTAATCGGATAAAATTAACCAGAGAGAGAATCATATAATGATGCAATCTCTGAAAAATGATTAACTGCTTCCTGATAAAATTACAAAAGCAGTTTATACTCTTTCCTGGAAATTAATACTCGCTCCAATTAATAAGCTGTTCAGGAATATACGTAATTTCATTACACGGTAAAAGGTGTGTGTGCGACACGAGAATTGAGTTAGCTGTTGGCCGAGCTGCTTTGCACTCTCGTTACACGTTCCGTCAGCGGATTTCCACGCTCTCCCGAATGTACGGTAACACCTACGCACTAAAGTCCGAACGTAGCGGGCAAATCTCCTGAAAGCCACAAGTTCTCGCCCTTCGGTCGCTCAAGGCTTTTCACCCTCCGGGACGCGTTTTCGAAAGAGCAGAGCCTCGGGACCGCGTGCGGATGCACGCGCGAGGTTCGATACGAAAGCTTCTGCCCCGAGCTTGGCCCAGTGACCCAGTTTTTCCACGCGCGGTCCTCGCGCGGTACGCATCAATTTTCCATTTCTACGATTCAAGCGCGACTCGAAACTGAGCCGCGGTTCGTGTAAACAAAAAGCCCTGACCCAACTTTCATTAAATTAACGATCACCGCCAATGGAGCCCGTTTGAAGAGCGTGGCTACTGTAGTTCGCCCGAATTCGGAGTTCGCTTACTTTTTTTTTGCGCTTTTCCTGGGGTTCGTTTCAATCCACGACGTCGGAGTAATTAACTCCTGACAGGAAAAATTCGCTGAATTTAGCTTTTTACAAATTATGACTTCTCGGCTCGCCGAAAATTAAATGTCAAACACAGTTCGTGCCCTGTATCGAATACGCACACACATTTTGTTATGTCGTACTAAAATTAAATGGACCTGGACGAAATTTCCGTTATAACTTCTCGCCTGTAATAAAAAATGGGCAAATATCGGCAATAAAAGAAGTTTTTTAGAACAAATATAAAAAACGCATTCACTGTCCACGAACGTACAGAATATAAAAAATGAAATGGATATTAAAAGTAATTCCTGTCATCGTACATTGACATGACAATCAGAAATCTTTTATTCTGCGTAAAAAATTGACTCCAGATGTTGGAGGATTAATCTTGCCATTTAATGGTAAAAGGTCTTTCATACCTCTTCTTTGCTCGCGAATTCCGGAGTGTCGAACTAACGCAACGATTAATAAGCTATCGAAGGGGATTAAAAAGCGAACGTGACACCGCAGCCCATTTGAAAGTAAGAGAAAGAGAGAGAGAGAGAGAGCCCGGTCTCCTCGCATAGAACACACGTACGTACATATGTACGTCATAGAGCTCCGATCGATCCCCGTGTTCCAGGATTCCCGTGCGGATGCTAAGTGTTGTGAAAGCGCGTTTCGAGAGAGAGAAAAATGCAATTACCCCGGCAGCCTTAGCTCGCGGGTGGCGGTTCTCCTGGCGGCGGCAATATCTCGATGAAGCTCGAAAGCTATTGCCAGTGTTCCGGCCGGGGAAAGAATCGAAGCTCGATCGAGGGACATCGCTCAGCGGAATAGCTGAGCGCCGCGGTAAACGACCAGCGAAAAATGTCGAGACCGTTTCTCCACAAGCGTATAACTGCTGTTCCCTCATCGATACCAATTCACGTCGGACGTTAAATGAACGCAATTCGTTCATCGCGAATGCTGTTAGCCTCAAAGAAAGGAGCAAGCCGTGTACAGCGTTGGAAAGTGAACTGAAATGTAACAAATGTTTTGAGGATAGAAGTCATATTATGAATGCACGTTCTCATGCTATTTTCCGTAGAACGACGTTTTATCGTTATAAAAATGTCGGCTTTGTGAAGCCTGTGAAAGCTGAAGTTTCGTTCGCTTTAATATGATATGAACGGAACGAAGGATATTCCTCGAAGTTGAAAAATATAATATTATTCGCTGAAATCGTAAATGTGCTGCAGTTCTCGTTCCTGCGTTTCGTATCTAGTCTTCAGTAAATAACTGGCTATGTTCCTGACTATGTACATTCTGGTAAAAAATAGCCTGACTTCCTTAAAAATATTTATAGGACTTTCATGCGCTTTACTCGGCGAACTGATTAAAATCCCAGTATACAGCTCCGCGCATTAATTCAATGCACGTCTATCACGTGTCCAGAACTTCGGTAACTCGATACCGGTGAAACGCGATTTTTTATTCCTCGGCTCCATTTTCTCGGCTAAAAACCGGTGCTACGGTTTTTCGATATCGTCCGAAATTCATTACTATTGAAATGAATCTGACGATTACATCATTTTATTGTCCGCGAGTCCCGTTTCCCGACGATTTTTCAACGTTTCCCTGAAAGTATATGTTCTAAACGCGAACAATAATTAAAATGCTCATCAGATTCACGTCATGCTATCGCATCGCGAGGCTTGTTTACAATACATGCGTCGCTAGTAAATCGAATAACACGAACATCGACTCACGTACACGTATATGTATTCCTCGGCCATTGTGATAACGCAATTGTGGTTACATTATATCTACACGTTCCTTAACGTCAAAGTAAATAATGAGAAAGTTTGTCGCCATCGACTTGTCCAATCGCCTAATAAAAAATTTGTTGGTTCACGTGATAAGCTAAGATAAATGCCACGAACGTACACATACAGCAATTCTATTATTAGTACTTATTAATCAAAATAAGAGAGATATAAAAAAAGGATAATAAAATACGGAATTCAGTCAAAACAAGAAGAATATCATCTAATCTTGTATTTAATTAAACGATCGAACGATTTGTTTATACAGAGACAAGTGTTGGTCAAAATTCACGTGACGCAACGCGGACTATGAAAGGCTTCATTGTGTACTGAGAAAACATTTACGACCGCGATCTTTGCCACGAAATTTTATGGTTGTTTTTCGCGCGTTCGTTTCGCTGATGCTCGTCAGAAACCGTGACCCATAAGCCCGGGGGGACTGAGCTGGCTGCAAAGTGGAAAATTTGTGGCTTTCGACGCAGTGACTCGAGTGCGTAATAAATGCACAATTTCAATTCTTATTCATGGAAGCCCATTAACGTCTCAGCTTATACAAAACATTCTCAATATCCGCCACTCTGGAAAGTAGATCCCCGCGTCGCTTTTACGTTTAAATTATACGTTCAAGTGAAAGATCCATGGAATATGAAAAGTGAACGCCGAAACCGGATATGCTCTTCAGGAAAATTGATGCTAATTATAAGGTATCGTTGAACTCTATCTATGCGAGTTAATCTGGAAATGGATATTTAATGCAAATTTAAGAATCGTACAAATATCATGCTCTTTACTTCAAATCGTGTCAAAGTGCAAAC
Organism: Ceratina japonica; assembly: GCA_019453355.1. Classification (NCBI taxonomy): domain Eukaryota; kingdom Metazoa; phylum Arthropoda; class Insecta; order Hymenoptera; family Apidae; genus Ceratina; species Ceratina japonica. Next base: position 102,915 of record SMSR01008636.1, read on the forward strand.
TATTCTTTAATTACTTTTCGCTAAAAATAACTTATTTACTATCTGCACAATTTTATTAGTCTCTGTGACATCCTGTACAAATCTTTTACGATAATAACGTTGTATCTTCCTTTTTCCTTTCAATTACAAAAAAGACACGCTGACAATCGAACGCTTTTTTCGATCGGGGGAAAAGAAAGGCGTACAGCCACGCTTCAAAACCGCATCGAAATCATTCGTTCCTAACGCGTGTAGATTTACACTGATATTCTACGATATCGTCAACTGATACAGCGATCCAAAATGGGGAAACCGAATGCGAAGCCTCTGTAGCCAGAGTTTATACAAAATAATTGAATAACGAAAAAACAAGTTAAGTGAATTTTTGGTATACTGTAACCTAATTTATCTGGAGTTATGTACCCACGCTTCCCACGTGTTAAGACGTCGATCTATAACAGTTAAGTAATCATAACTTTAATAACCGATAAGATAACAGAATGCCTACTGAATGACTGCTAATCCAACGAGTGGCAATTCGGCCTCATTTCTTTATACAATAATTCATCATTATCATAAATCGGAAGATCCTGACTACAGCTGAACGTGAATAAAAACATGAAGACGTAAGCGGTGATCTTTGAAGAATTGCGAACATTACTCGTACGTTTCTTTCTGTCTATTTAAATCGGACTTGGCAAGTGCGAGTTCTAAACGAATGAGAAAGTATGACGGCGTAATACTGTTGGCAGGCAACGTGTTAACGCGATTCTTCGCGAAGTGACGACAGTTTCCAGCGGAAAAGACAGCAAAGGGAACGGAATTCTCGAGATCCCGCGAAACAAAGAAACTAAGGACGCAAAGTGGAAGAAAACGAAATGTCGAAAAGGGCGTGATAACCGCGCGCGCTCCCTCAAGGTTTATGGCAGGTGAGAGCAAGGAACGACAAGAACGAAATTAGCATTTAGGTAATGGAGGGAAGAATTCTGCGACCGTGGTACGAATGGAACAAAGGCGGCAGTCGACTTGTATATCTCGAACGTTTAGCAAGAGTTCTCCCCGTGGTATGTCGGCCCAACGGGAATTCATCGCTAATTGACTCGTCGATGAATTAATACTCGTGATAACGAAAGGTGGCCGACCTTTTTTATCTGCGAGAGAGAGGCACGCATCACGCGTGTTCCGTTCCAAGCTGCTGGATTAAAATTGCACCGGGAACGTTGATCGTGAACTTCATCTGCTGAAACGATACTCGAGAAAGCTACTGTTTACGTAATACGTCGGGATTAATTGCGGAGGATTAATTGCACAACAATCCAAGTCGATAGCGCAAAACGTAGATCTCATCTGAATATGTATGCCGATCGATTTATTGAGGACTCGAGAATCGACTGTATCAGTAAGCAACACACTTTCATTCAAAGTTCAGCCAGATCGAAGATAGAATTCAGTAACTTTCGAGTAAACATGTATAGACAGTATTGATGTTTGCGCTGTTTACTTGAAACTCATTTTATCTCGCACGATCGAACTGAAAAAGTACTTTTCGGTAAAAAAAAATATTCAGCTGTTGTCCATCGAACAAAAATACTTATCAAAACATAAAAATCGAGATTCATCTTTCATCGATTGCGGACACCAGAAAGCTCGTAAAACTCAATTTTAAAATTCATTAAATCAAACTATAAAAAAATCAAACCGTATCTACGTTTCCATTTTGAAGTTAAAAAATTCCGTTTCAAAGATAAAAAAAATGGATAGAATGTCGTGCGCTATAAAATAATGCTTCGTTAAAATTCATGTAATTCTCGTAGCTGCGTCAATACGACTAATACTGAATGAAATCCAATAAAAGTGATTTCACGGGAGCTACGGGCAAAACACGTATTACGCGAATGGTCCAATTTTCATTTTGATGTAAACGAACGTGACGATCGTGCATACACATAAATTATAGCGAGGGACGACGAGGGAGGAATAGCGGGCGATAACAGCCAGATGCTCTGCGACACGTCTTTCTGTGCACTTTTGGCGAGTTGTACTGAAACAACTGGGATTCTGGGGGATTCCTCTATCGGAAGCGAACAACGCTAATCAACCTCTCTAGATCGTAGAGCATCATTAGCGACGCTGGAAATTTTTCGAGCCATCAGTATCATTCGTTACGGTTTCGCGGGGAAAGTACCGGGAAGTGGCATCGGAGGCTCGAGTTCGTTCGTTCGGCGAGATGGGAATCAATTAAAGTGCAATTATGGTGCGTTTGGCAACGTGAAGAATCTGTCCGTCGATAGAGCACGGCGCGCGGAGTAACGAGCCTGTGAACTATTAATGGAAACAGAAAGACTAGCGGAGAACGGTTGTCCCTCTGTCTAACAAGACGACGAGTGGGGTAGCGTAATTTCAGGGTCTGCGTTAAAATTAATCTCTCGCTTGACTGGAACTGATACGCATTGTTCGGGAAACAAGGGTACTACAGAAATACTTGATAACAAGTCCTATCAATTTTTTTACTAAACCAGAGTCACGTCCATTTAACTGAATATATATATAAAATAATATAAATTTGTTTTCTACTCATTTATAATTAATATTTGAATAAAAATTCTCGTGGACTTACATACAAAAATTTTTAAGCAACGAAACACGTGTAGGAATAAAAACAACAATAACTTAAGAAGAGAGTGGCTCACGGCGCTTCTCTTCCAATAACGCTAAGAGAAGACGTGGACCACTTTCTGTACTGAAAGACATAAAGGAGAAAGGAAACCGTGTAAACCCAGTTGCCACTGTCTCATCTATTTTCGTAAATTCGATTAGACAGATTGTTTGTTCGANCTGTCGAGAGTCGTTAGCGTGAAAATTCTAGGCTGCGACCATCAACGCTGATGGCCGTCCAGCGAATCCATTTCCATGCATATTCCTCCGGTATCCGGTGGCGTGGCCGTAGATACATAGCATCGGAGTGTCGAACAGAATCTTGGGGCGTATTAGAGGGCTGGTTGTTAAAGTGGGTCACCGTGCGGAACACGGTATCTCCGATGTGTATCGTCGACCGCTCGTTTACAGGCATTTCCAAACGACCATGCTTTGTGCAGTAAAACGTAGCCGGTGCGCGCGCCGCGACGTAAGTACATAGGCACCGGAGAGGTTCACGGCACGTAAACGGCGGTAGGCGTCAAAGAAAAATGGTCACAGGCTAATGGAACGAGAATAAATTAATTTCAAAGCCCTTTCCCCGATGGCCAACGCCGGCCTCTTTCGATATTACCCGCGGTTATTGGTTTC
>SMSR01008636.1:106820-140254 GCA_019453355.1 Ceratina japonica
ATACATAGCATCGGAGTGTCGAACAGAATCTTGGGGCGTATTAGAGGGCTGGTTGTTAAAGTGGGTCACCGTGCGGAACACGGTATCTCCGATGTGTATCGTCGACCGCTCGTTTACAGGCATTTCCAAACGACCATGCTTTGTGCAGTAAAACGTAGCCGGTGCGCGCGCCGCGACGTAAGTACATAGGCACCGGAGAGGTTCACGGCACGTAAACGGCGGTAGGCGTCAAAGAAAAATGGTCACAGGCTAATGGAACGAGAATAAATTAATTTCAAAGCCCTTTCCCCGATGGCCAACGCCGGCCTCTTTCGATATTACCCGCGGTTATTGGTTTCATTCGCAAACGAGCCACGTGTCCACCGTCAGACGGTGCGTTACCGAAAATTGTTCCGGCCGAAACGTGAAAATCGCTATCGCAAATTCTATTGGCTTTGTTACCCCGGCCGCGACGCCATCGAAAATCCTCTCTTTTGTGTACCACGATTTACAAAGGGAAGTTTCCTCTGTGAGATATGATGCCAATGAAAATTCTGTCCACTGAAGTAGAACGCCATAAAAAAAATTGTTTTTACGACACGCGATACTGCTGAAAGTTCTATTCCCCCGTTGAGTTACGGCGCCGTAAGAAATTCGATTGAAAATTACTATCAGTGATCCATGCCAGGGGAAGCGACGGAAATTTCCTGTGTAACGCCGAGAAAAGCTGACAAGATGGGCCGGCGTGTTTCACACGTAACGCGAACCTGTTAACCTTATCAGTTCTCCTACAACTGCTTTTACGACCGTTTGTTTCGCAACAACTTTTACTCGACGACCTAACACGAGCCTGCAATTGCCAAGACGAGTAAACCACCAGATGCGGAGACACTCCATCCAACGAGCCTCGAGGAAGTTTCAACCTTTTTCCCCATTCAACCGGGTACCGTTACCTCAGCGAGCCGCGTTCAACTTGATCGCTGTACTTGCACGGGGCGGCGGCGTGAGATCCTAATGTTCACCCTGGCGAACAGGACGAGGAGGACGAGGAATTAATTCCAGGGCAAACAACAGCGCCTCATTATGCCCGCTCGCTTATCAAAGCGAATTTCAACGGCCGAGACAATCCTTCTTACGCGCGTTCTCCAGACTTTCCCTATTGCGACTTCCTTTATGAATTAATCTTATCAGGAGCTAGCCACCGTCGCCCAAAGTCAAACAGTAGCACCTCGTTGAAATTTCTATCGCATAGTGCGCGTTCCGCCTCGTCTCTTTAGATAAACGTATCTGTAATAACTTCTACAAGGAAGTGGAGATAAATAATCTCGTTGCATTTATAGTAAACGTTAGGAAAAGATATACTTACATTAGAACAATTTCTACAGGCAGTTTCAAGGTTCTTCGCGGAAGGAATTAGACCGTCGTGGCTTGCTCAATGACAAAAATAAAGACGAAGACAAAGGGACGGACCGCTCGCAGTGCTTGTAACGTGCGTTACGCAATTTCGCTCATTGCCATAGAAACAAGACTAGCCATCGACTGAACAGGTCTTATCATCTTCGCCCGCTCTAACTCGCAATTTATTTAAGAGCAGCCGCTGAAACTGCGATCGATTTATCTAAAGAACCGGGACTGGCTTTATCACCAATACCACGCGCCGTGGCTCTGCTCGCTTTGAAACATCGCAGAAAGTTGCACGAACTGACGTGTACCCGCGCGGCTACGTGGACAGATTTGTACTCAACGCGTTGCACAGTATCGTTCCGAGATACTAACTTCCAATGGAAAACACTGACGTCTTCGAAACTCCCTACTTCGTTGCGTGGGAGGCATCTNGTAACGTGCGTTACGCAATTTCGCTCATTGCCATAGAAACAAGACTAGCATCGACTGAACAGGTCTTATCATCTTCGCCCGCTCTAACTCGCAATTTATTTAAGAGCACCCGCTGAAACTGCGATCGATTTATCTAAAGAACCGGGACTGGCTTTATCACTAATACCACGAGCCGTGCCTCTGCTCGCTTTGAAACATCGCAGAAAGTTGCACGAACTGACGTGTACCCGCGCGGCTACGTGTAACAGATTTGTACTCAACGCGTTGCACAGTATCGTTCCGAGATACTAACTTCCAATGGAAAACACTGACATCTTCGAAACTCCCTACTTCGTTGCGTGGGAGGCATCTCCATAATGACGTAAATTATTTGAGATGCATACGTAACGGTATACAATTTTGAAGACCTACGGCCGTTTCCTTCGCTGAGTACTTAATTCATCAAAATCAGTTTATACGTACGCACGCAGCCTTCGGCTAAAGGCTACGCGCTCGAAAACGGAGCATGCTGAATCTGATTTAACCGACGTGCTTTGAGGACGGTATCCAATTATGTAGAGGCAAGTTCCTAAACTTTTGTTACCTGAACGCAGAGGGGAAACAAACCAGACGGAACGGACTTCGACGAGATCGAATGACGTAATAAATTCATTTGAAATCGACTGGTAAAACGTTTGATTAGCAACCAGTTTCGGTAAGCGCGGTAAGGAATAAGTTAGGTAGGCCTGTTTTCCTTGCGATTTTACAGTGATTAATGACGAGCTTAGAGGTTGTCGACGAGCTTGCGTATCGCTCAAGTTTATCTGAGTGCAATAATTATACGCGGAGGAACAAGCGAAACTCGACTCTGGCAGCAATTAGCAATATGTATTGTGCAGTAGCGTTAGGCAAGATGGTTGCCACGAGTGTCGTCAGCGATGTCGTCGGACGACTCCCGACGACTTTGACTCCTCCTCACAATTATGATTCGGAATTCTCCGGTTTGTCTACATTTAATTAAAATTACTTGCGTAAGACGCGGGCGTAAGAAATGATTCGATACGAAGGCTCGCCGCTTATGTCAATCCTGAATCCGGATGGATTACGCTGATCGATGTAACGAGCGAATGAGAACATTTACTCAGGTGAAACTTTCCGAAGGACGCAATAAAAATGGAAGACAATAAAATTAATTTTAAAATGCGCGTTCGTGTCACGACATTCCGGAATATCCCTGATGGATCGATACTCGCCGTTACATCGATTCGTCAAGTGGCTATCACGCGCTCCTCGTGTCTCTCCTGTTCCTCATTCGTTTTCGACGTTGCATAAACAATGTTGTGAACCATCGAGAAAATAAGTTATTCCTCTCCGAGGATGATAAACGCTCGCTGGCGATGAGCGCCCGAAATGGTTTTAACGCGTGTTTCTGTTAGTCGCGTTAATCATCGATAATAAGCTGTGATTCTCTGTATCTTCTGTACGATCTATTCGATTACGGCGAGACGAACCATGTATACAGATGGAAGGCGATTGCATCGACCCGATTGCGAATGACACGGGGTTCAGGTCTGGGACTGGTACATACACGCGTCGAAAGCGATGTCAAGGAACTTTCGTCACTGGTCGGACGATCGATAGCGCTTTTTGCATACCTGTCGACCAGCTGGCCGATTGTGGAAAGTGTAAATGCACACGCTGTTGCATAAGTGTATCCGGCGAGCGAGGAGCCGGCGACCTTGGAATATCAAATGTTGGAGACGTACCTACTTACAATGAGCGCGTAAACGCGACGATTCGCGAACTCGATTCCAAAGTGGAAGACAGCCACTCGCGGTTAGATTAATGGTAGGGCGAGATCGGGAAATGACGCAGTCACAAAGTTATGGTTTCATTTGAAAAAACAGAATCATTGTTCATTTCATGTTTCCCTGTCCATAGAATCATGTAAATGTGACACGTAATAAGATACGTATATATTGCATAATTATAGAACGGGCGATCCATTACATTCTAAATAATTTAATCAAAAAGTGCATCAGGACTTTCCTTTTTTTTCTTAAGCAGCGATACTCAGAAGTTAAATCTTGTTGCAATTACTGCAAGATCATTAAAGAAAGTTTATTTCCATAAAGAGAAAGAGGGACCGTTCTGGCACATCAATTATTTTCATTCCAAGCAAATGTTTACTATCGAGAATCCTGTTGCACTTTTCATTCTTCTTTTTATTTCGCTCTGCAATTAAAATCTTAGAATATTGCGAAAAGCATTCAATCGCCTTTGAATTTGTTGAGGATAAAAATAATTAAATATCAAGTTTTCCTCTTTGGAATTAAACTTCGTATCAAGTATCATTTGTATGCTTTTCGATCTCAACGTTATAAACTCATATCGCGTTACACACCGGGAAGGAAAATTATGTAAAATGAATGTAATACTTACTGCCCCGTGGACCGTAGAATTTGACGGAAAATTCGTTTAATCCTCCTAGTATCGTCACCTCGTGCTTGCTTTCTATTCTGTACGGTTGGAACGGAGTTAAGGATCGTGAATCTGTAAAAGAATTTTACGCGACCGACCGAACCCGGCGAGTTATTCGACTGATCGGGAAAGGGGGACACGCGCGGGTAGGGTTGCACGGCGTGCGAATGCGGAATCAAAACTTCGTGCGTAAACATTTAAAGCGTCGGCGAGAAAACGGTGCAATGAACTGAGGGAAATCGATGTGGAAAGAAGTGCCAACGCAGAACCGTGTCAGAAATCCGGTATAATGATATCTCCCACGATCGATGAAACGCACCGTGGCTCGCGTGACTCCTAAGCGAATTGCAAACCCTCGCGTGCGTTCCTCACGCGTTCACCGGGTATTACAAATTTTCGGAAACGGTCTTACTAAATGATATGAAATCACTTGAAACGCAACTTTCATTTCACCTCATTCCACTTTTAATCGTAATGACTAATCCTCGAGTTAAAAAGACATTCCATATTTACGGACAGGAGTGAATCATAGCGATTGCGCGAACTNAAACCCTCGCGTGCGTTCCTCACGCGTTCACCGGGTATTACAAATTTTCAGAAACGGTCTTACTAAATGATATGAAATCACTTGAAACGCAACTTTCATTTCACCTCATTCCACTTTTAATCGTAATGACGAATCCTCGAGTTAAAAAGACATTCCATACTTACGGACAGGAGTGAATCATAGCGATTGCGCGAAATGGTACAATCGTTTTCAGGGAAACGGCATTTGTTGTAAACACGGAGATAGTATCGACGTCCGCGTCCTCGAAGGACGTTTTTCTACGAGTTTCCGTCGCGAGGCAACGAGCTTTCGACTGAAAATCTCCTCGCCCGTGTATAGTCATTATTTCCGACCAGCGTTATTATTTCAGAGATCAAGCACGCCGGCGGAGTTTTTGTTACGAAGAATACAGGAGCTCGTAATATTTCATGTGACCCTTGCTTTGTACAATCTACGGAACGGTTCTTTAAAGAAACACATTAAATTGCAGAAAAATGGTGAAAATGTCGTCGAGGGGAGCGGAAAATAAGAGTCCCCAGCCTCCTATTTAATAATACACTGACGGTTGCTGAAATTCAGCACGCGCCGTCGAATTTCAAGCTACATTTAATTTTAATCGACGCGTCCCTTATTTACCGCGTTCCGCTCCGTTTTCGTCAGCCATTCATATTGCGTGCACGACTCTCTTACGTCGCACCGACGGCATCGTCGCCGCGATATTCACGACGATTCCGATTCCCTGCGACGTACGTGTGTGCGTGTAATTCGGCGGAATACTACTTCAAAGGAATTGCACGCGCGCATTAAACGAGGTCGGAAACCGAGTTCGAAAACAAGCAATGGAACCAGAATTCTGAAGAACAGAACTCTAGACCGCCTGGCTTTGGAGAAAGTTCACCGAGCAATATTTCGCGAACGCGCAGCCATCGTCGACGGTAAAACCGAAGTAGAATCGCGGTACGGAAGAAAATCGAATTGCCTAGCAATCGTCAGTTTCAAATTAAAATCCGAATCACGATCATAATTCTTTCTGTGAATAGACGTGAAATGGCAAAGGTAAACGAAGAACGGGCATTTAGTTCTTTATTAGAACGTCGGTGCTTTTCCACGAGCCGCGGAACAGGCGAGCTAACGAGATCGTTGAAAAGGAAAATCGAATTACGACGATGTGTGTCATGTTATTCAACGTACGGTAAACCACTTTCTTGTTTTGGCAAGCAGTTACACGGGAGAGCCAAAAGCGTTACGGAGCTCTCACCTGGGATAACTGCGAGAGCTTTGTTAAATACACGGAAGACCTGGTCTCCCGTGAATGCGTTCGACTCCGGGTGACTGTGCTCCTCTCTCCCGCGGCACCGGTGCAGGCCACCCCATAAAACGGCGGTATACGACGTCGACGGCAACGTGCAGACGCGCGTCCACCAGATAGAAACCGAGTTAACGCGCAGTTCGACCGTTCCATGATAATACGGTCAACTGAAATAATTTCCTGCTGGCGTAATTGTGGGAGCAATATCAGTAGGCGAACCTATTATTCCACCGGAAGCGGTTGTTGCGTTTCTTCGGATGTCTGCACGAGGAATCTCATTGTTGCGTGCTTTCACGAGCGGCTCGCTCAAGTTCGAACGAACGATCCTCGATTAACATACAAATTAACGTGGAACACGTTATCGGGTTTCGGAGAAGAATTTAATTCATCGTTCTACGCGGCCACGGAACGATCGCGCGGGCCGCATTGTGATACTGAAATGATTGATTCGATTATCGGGCGATCAGCAATCCTGGATGACCATTATACTATGGAATCAATACTATCGGCACAGTTCGTTATCGAAGAATAGGACCACTATTCAAAGAACAGTATGAAGAGAGAGACAGTGTTAATTAACAAAGTCAAACTGATGATAAATACTTTTTGAAGTCTACCACTCCTTCTCGTGCACGTTGAATGTATCCGAGACAATGACTCGATATTCACGATTAGAAAAAGATAATGGAAATTTTTGAACGATAAATATGGGACGCGAATGTGAATCTCTGTTACGCAAATAAAATTACAAGCAAACAAAGAGCGTGTTACTCGCGTGCCTCGAGACCCATTATGGTATTTGCACCATTAACCAAGAAGCTCGTTAATTACTCGCGGAATTGATTAGGTAGAATTTGATGCGCAGACGAGGAATCTTGGGAGAAATTCATCGCGTATCGTCGATACGTAATTGAATTATTTCCGGGAACCGCGTCCCGCATGTGTCTCACCTGGTCACATCGTTAGAGGGTCGCGTAATGGAAATTGCGGGGAACATACGTACACAGCGGATACCGCGAGCACAATTTACTGCAACTACGTAGTAACGTGGCGGAGACGCTACGGGACTCCTCCGGCTCGAAAACTCGATTCATTATACTTCGCTGAACTTTCACCCTTTGAGAGATCCGATACCCCCCTTTCACCGTGATTTCCGCGACCCGCCGGATGGTTCGACCTCCGCCGCGGCTCCGAAACGGAGAAACGGACGGATTAAAACGTGCAACGTCGAGCTATCGTATGCGTCGAATTGGAGATTCGCCGTAGAATTTTAAAAACCGGTGGTCGCGTTGCAATTAGATCCGATCACGCAATCGTATCGAATTCTTTATCTTGCTTGATTACTCCTCGCGTCGCGTGCGTAACGCGTGCACGGACAATGAACGCTTCCAAAGGGTTGTTTACGTAGATCTCGCATCGACGAATCACGAATTTGAAAGAAGTTGTAATCCAGAAAATTGAACGACAAAAGCGACGGCGTTGAAAGAATGACGAGCTAATTTTTGACATGTTCATTTGGGACGAGGAATAAATGAATCATTGTTCGTTGACCGACGGTTTTATTTTCTCGGCGACCTACGGTGGGGCATCGGACGGCTCGTCGTGTGTTAAATTAAAATCTGTTTAAATTGGAACAGGAAGAACAGAAATAGTTGTTATANAAATTTTTGAACGATAAATATGGGACGCGAATGTGAATCTCTGTTACGCGGACGCGCAAATAAAATTAGAAGCAAACAAAGAACGTGTTACTCGCGTGCCTCGAGACCCATTATGGTATTTGCACCATTAACCAAGAAGCTCGTTAATTACTCGCGGAATTGATTAGGTAGAATTTGATGCGCAGACGAGGAATCTTGGGAGAAATTCATCGCGTATCGTCGATACGTAATTGAATTATTTCCGGGAACCGCGTCCCGCATGTGTCTCACCTGGTCACATCGTTAGAGGGTCGCGTAATGGAAATTGCGGGGAATATACGTACACAGCGGATACCGCGAGCACAATTTACTGCAACTACGTAGTAACGTGGCGGAGACGCTACGGGACTCCTCCGGCTCGAAAACTCGATTCATTATACTTCGCTGAACTTTCACCCTTTGAGAGATCCGATACCCCCCTTTCACCGTGATTTCCGCGACCCGCCGGATGGTTCGACCTCCGCCGCGGCTCCGAAACGGAGAAACAGACGGATTAAAACGTGCAGCTATCGTATGCGTCGAATCGAAGATTCGCCGTAGAATTTTAAAAACCGGTGGTCGCGTTCCACGGTAGCAATTAGATCCGATCACGCAATCGTATTGAATTCTTTATCTTGCTTGATTACTCCTCGCGTCGCGTGCGTAACGCGTGCACGGACAATGAACGCTTCCAAAGGGTTGTTTACGTAGATCTCGCATCGACGAATCACGAATTTGAAAGATGTTGTAATCCACAAAATTGAACGACAAAAGCGACGGCGTTGAAAGAATGACGAGCTAATTTTTGCCATGTTCATTTGGAACGAGGAATAAATGAATCATTGTTCGTTGACCGACGGTTTTATTTTCTCGGCGACCTACGGTGGGGCATCGGACGGCTCGTCGTGTGTTAAATTAAAATCTGTTTAAATTGGAACAGGAAGAACAGAAATAGTTGTTATATTTCCGCGTATGAAAATTGTCACACGATTCTCCCACCTCTCTGTCCACGTTCGAACAGTCGAAGGAGTACATACATATAAATATGTGGTCGTAATCCTAGAAGAGGAAGCGAACCTTGTCATTCGTGTCATGTAGGCGTTCAAGGTGAGCCTTCGCGATCATACGATGAACGCTCTAATAGATACGTTTTACAACACTTTAAACAGTGTTTTAAATGCTGCTGGATTTGTGTCAACAATATAGTAAGAGGAAATTCTCGAGTCTGACATCTGTATGTGTACATTGTACGCAGGAAACTGTGAAAATAGCGTTAAGTATATACGACGTTTTAGTAACACTAACGTGTAACATATGTACTATGGAAAGAACCTGAATATCAAATAAAACAATGGATATTTCTAATTTGAACTGTTGAACAGTAATGAAGCACTTGTCGATTACGACCGATGAAACGTTTGCTATATCTTAAACACGCTATTCTTTAAAAGCTTAATGGGTTTTAAATTAACACGTAATTAACTTCGACCAGTATTTCACATTCCTCAATAAAATCTACTACGATGAATTCCTGCGTCTTTCTTTCTTGAATTCATTAAATAGAATTGCATAGAAAGTGCAAAAAATTCGAAGTGCAAAAGCCTTCGAGTTACGTCAATCGAATATTCCATCCTCCTACGTCTATCATTATGTTCAGGTTCATAATCGACAGGAAAGTATTCGTGTAATTTGTAGTAAATACGCATGAAAACAAAAGACANCTATGGAAAGAACCTGAATATCAAATAAAACAATGGATATTTCTAATTTAAACTGTTAAAAAGTAATGAAGCACTTGTCGATTACGACCGATGAAACGTTTGCTATATCTTAAACACGCTATTCTTTAGAAGCTTAATGGGTTTTAAATTAACACGTAATTAACTTCGACCAGTATTTCACATTCCTTAATAAAATCTACTACGATGAATTCCTGTGTCTTTCTTTCTTGAATTCATTAAATAGAATTGCATAGAAAGTGTAAAAAATTCGAAGTGCAAAAGCCTTCGAGTTACGTCAATCGAAAATTCCATCCTCCTACGTCTATCATTATGTTCAGGTTCATAATCGACAGGAAAGTATTCGTGTAATTTGTAGTAAATACGCATGAAAACAAAAGACATAGATTAGGCAGTCGAACAATGGAATTTACCAAAAATTGGACAGATAAATTTCGAGACTGAGATGACGCAGAAAGGACAAATTTAGAAAATACAAATAGACGGACAATACAGATGGAACTTGAACTGATCGAAAGACAAAGAACTTGAACGGCGAGTTTCACCGGTTTATCCTCAAAACGCATTAATTTTTTCACAACGTTTTTATTTCAACCAAATGCAACGCATTTTAAAAGAGCATTTCTATAACACTTGGTACAAATTAATTCAGGAAGTAATAACAAAATTACTCTATCCTACGACTTTTATAATAAATCGTGTAAATCTATTTCCACTATTCTTCGAACAAAATCTAACTTTCCTTACAAATGAATTGCGAAATGAATTCAGTTGCGTTTGAAAGGATTCGAAGAAGTCATAATAAAAGGAAGCTCGCATCAATTTGTGAACCTTCGCTGGAATCGCTCTCGTTTTATTTTTACACAAATAAACAATCCGTGAAAATCGACAGTCATGATACTCTACATTTCTAGTTGATAGAATTGGATCATATTTTTCACTTCTGTTTCCCAGTTTTAAAACAATGGAAAATAAAAATGCACGAGAGCATGTTATTGAATTTCTTTTATAACAAGACTACACACGATGAAAATTGAAGATTTATAAGTATCAGGCGTGCAAGGGCAGATGTCTCTCCGAGAATAGAATATTGTTAACATTTACTGCGTGTATTCAAGGAGAGAGGAAAGCCTCCCAAAAATTTCGAGTCACGAGGAATCTGATCGCGGAAGAACAAACGCATCCGATTCACTTCGCTCGTTGAAGCCCGCTTGCAAATTTAATGCAAACTTCAACAAAGACTGGTCGATGTTGCGAGGCACGAAGCGACTCTACGGAGACTATCAGCGTACTAGAAAAACTGACGTATTCGTACACGAACGTCTGCAAAGAAATGATAAGCGGAACGCGACTGTTTGACTGTTACGCAAAAATCAATTCCTTACGAATCGAGGTCAAATACGTGCGCATATATGCACATTTGTTAAATCTCTCCTGCTCTATTAATAATTACACATGAGAACGCCGCGTCATGAGTGGAGGATCAAAGGGAGAAAGAAAAATAGAAAACTGTTCAGTACCACGGCATCGTTCTCGTTTTGTTTCGTTCCGTCAGCGAGTTGTTTTGTACAATGATTAGAGAATTGTGAAACGACGCTTAATCGCGTTCCTTTGGAAAAATGTACACCTTTGTTCTCTGTACCTGACTGAAATGTTCGCTGTTAACAAGGAAAACGGAAATTATTAGTCACTATCGTCGCTCAATTTATCGATGATAACGTCTCACGAAAGCAATTCTGACTTTCTTTATCCTCCCACCCTTGCATCACCTTTGTTTCGGTTCCCTTTAGAAAATTCGATCGAAAAAGAGTTTACACGCCGAGTCGTTCGTCGATTGAGATTTGGTATACGATGACGTTCCAATCACAGTTGATCGTTCTAATTTCCATTTGAAATCGCTGTTACACGTATACATTCACGCGATTCTTTGATGAGCGACGTTAAATATTTACGGTTGCCAGAAATGTATAAATATAAAAACTACTCGGAATACAACGCAACCTCTCGAATTAATCGTATCGGTGAAAAGTCGTATTGGCAATAAAGACCGAAATGTAAAGAGTAAGTAGAACTGCGTAAACTCATAATAACAACGCGCGTCACAATCGTAAACTGATTTACGTACAAAAAAAAGTTGGTCGAGATAACGACTCCTCGTTTTCATCTGAAAATTAAGAATCAACAACCTGCGATCAATAGATTGCGTCGTATCAACACGATGAAGTAGCAACAAAACGTAATAGTAGAAACGGTGGACAAACAAAATGTGATCTGAAGAATATATGATGGCTGGATCAGCAATACGTCGTTATGGAGGGTTAAATACATAAGATAAGACTGGGCGCACACGGACGTGCGTACAGTCAGCTGGTTAAAAACAGCTGTGTCCCGTCATCGACAAAACGAGGAGTTAAATATCCCCGGTGGTCGTGAAACACCATTGACATTGCACCGTGTTGTTTCTCGCCGACCTATAAACCGATCGTGTATACCTGATAAACAACGATCCCGTCGTACATATACGTGCATACTACTGCGTAGTCTTCGCATTCGCAACCATGTGCAGGCCTTCTCTTGCACTCGATTGCAAGCACGTGCAATAGAGCAAAAGAAAGAACGAGAACAAGAGAAGGAGGGAACGGTACGCGAGAGTGGGAGGGTGGCGAGAAGAGCTGGGGGGAGGATCAGGGGAGAAAGAGGTGGGGGAGCAGAGGAGGAAAGGAAAAAAGACGACAGATACAAATAGCAAGTAGGAGAGAAATAAAAGTGAATTTCAAGGATACAATTTGAGTACGTCCGTGTCCATACGTCGTTTTCCAGCGCTGGGCGACGACATATTTATCGTCTATTAAAACGCAGCAGAGCCCTTCGCAGCAAGTCCTTGAATCAGCTGAGCTCGATTGTCGTTTAAGAAGGGCCTCTGGCTGCCAGCGGATTATTTACCCACAGCGGTGGTACCCACGGGATATAATCAAGTACGATTCACCACCGTGATATAACACACTCTCCGGTTTCCCGTACACCGAACAGTTATTCAGCACCGTGGAAAAAAAACAAAGACACGCGCGCCTGATGATCGCTAAACAAGTCAGTCGTTGGATTCGTTCGACGCTCGGCCACGAAGGAGAACGACAAATTCCGAGACGTCAGCGTTTAATGATGTTCTCTACGGATGAACGGGCGTACGATCCCTCGTAGAGTGGC
Source organism: Ceratina japonica (assembly GCA_019453355.1). Classification (NCBI taxonomy): domain Eukaryota; kingdom Metazoa; phylum Arthropoda; class Insecta; order Hymenoptera; family Apidae; genus Ceratina; species Ceratina japonica. Next base: position 119,574 of record SMSR01008636.1, read on the forward strand.
GATATATACAAATCGGTCCTCTCCTCTTCGTCCGAGCGGTCTTCGGGCCAAAAAACCTCGGGCTAGAGGATCATTTCACCATCACCAACGACCGATTCGTGTTCAGAGACTCTAGTACTATCGGACACGTTTCTCGCGCACACAGAAAACAATTCTTTCCCCTAAAACCTCCTCCGCCTCCACCACTACGAAACGCCTGGTCTCGTGCACCCCACTGTCAACTCACAGACTTCACCACATCTGATTCCGTTTCTGCACTGCTCTCCTGCTAGCTGCTACCTCTGTCTTTCACGTCCTGCCACCGAATGCGTGCGCACGATATAAAATCCCTGCTGCGATCCGCGAATCACCGCTGTCTCTTTCAGTTAACCAATATCACTAGAATTATACCGAAATCGAAAACGACCGACTAATGCTATCACATTTCTCTTTTTCGTATTCACTTTCGTTTTTGGCCACTGGCAAAATTCAAATTCCATAATCAACCACGTACGCGGACGTCTCGAACCATAAATATATACTCACATTCATGGAGACACATCAAATTTTTATTTACATTATTTAATTTCTTGATTCCGTACCGTATACTACTTTGCATGTTAAATAAACACTTTTGACACGCAGCAAATAACCATTTACCTTATCAATCAACTTCTAAGCTGTAGCAAATAATTGACACGTATATTTGCGTAGTTTATAAAATAAAATAAAAGATCAAAGAATGTCTTGATTGTACGAAAAATTACGCATGTTTACATATTTAGGTAGTACTTGGTACCACTGTAAAATAACATATGTTAATGAACACGCGTGGAATTTGAATTTAAATGCAATACGAGAATCATGTGATAAGTAATCGGTAATAAAACGTAACTAATGTAGAGAATAATCGTAAGAATTGCATAAATACCTTTCCGATGCAATATGAGATCCCACATCTGTTAAATTTTAACGAATTTCATATTCAAAGTTAACCCTTTGTAGACATATTAGGATAAGTTGAATGAGCGCACGCACTGGTAAAATTATTAACAAATTCTGTGATACAGCAGTTATTCTAATAAACTGAATGAATTGTAAGGATGGTCAGGAAATAGATTTTCTCCGGTAGTAAGTCGAATGTTCTACAATTCGCGTTTCACCCGGACGTTTAATAACGTTGAAACAAAAGACGGGTACCTATAAAGATAAAATTAATATACACGAATATACACCATGTGACATTGTACAGAATGTTCAATAATTATTCTAACAAATTGGTTTATTTAAAAAGTGTATAAAAATTGCGAATATAAAATTTCGATCATCATACAAGAAAAATATTCAAGTTAAATACCGTCTATATGAAAATTCAATATACAGAAATTCGAGTCTCTCATAATACTAATACGTTACACTTGTTTTACCTCCGTAAAATTATGTTAAAAAACATGACGATTGTGACAACATGTAAAATTTGTTCATTGGGATTATCGATTCGTTAATACTTCCTTGAATATATTAAATATATAGAAAATACTAGTTCTGCTGCCTCAAATATAAGTACTCTATGTAAGTAGCTAATGTGTGCACTAGATTGATTCTATTTAAGTGTTACGAATTTACTGCATCCTCCTCATCGTTAGGTCTACTTTGTTGCATGCATACGTTTTATGTGCTAACAATGACGTTAATAATTAATATATCGAGATTTGTGAAAGTTTGTATGAAGTATGAAAATTGACAAAGAAATTTAATATTGCCAAACGTAGATTGTCTCTTGTGTAATAAATAATTCAATGATACCCGCATTTATGCATACAGTACTATATGGCCGCTGTCAAAATGCACGTTTACAAATGTTAATTACGAATAAATGCCCAATATTGATATGTACTGTGAAACGACGGAATAAATTATGTATCGTTAAACAAAATTGGTACTACAAGATTTCTCATCGTTTTGAAGACTAGTAGATAAGATATTACATAAGTATCCCAATAATGTCATGATTGCTCTGCCTCTGCACTATGCAAAAAACTCTTGTTCAAACATAAGAAGTTAAATTTAAAATGGAATGTTCTACAAAAATAACGTGATCAAGCATGATTATGTATGGACAGGAACATAACGAAGACAAAATAACTACCTATTCACTTCATATGAAAATATTAAGTACTTCAAAGAACCATTCGTTAAATACTAGATGATATCAGAACTAAAGCTTAAAAATTATTCTTAATAAATATGAATTTTGGCATTAAAAAAATTACTTGTCGGAATCGTATCAGTCCTTGCATTCTCTGTAAATGTTAAAAATCCTTAATTCGTATATATATATATAGCTTTTCCATGCTAGGTTTAAGTACAAAATTGTTGACTGGTCAGTTGCCACTGTTGTCCTATTTCTTATTAAAAAAAAAAAGAGTCTACTATTTATTCTACCGTCGCTTTTCGTGCGAATGCTGTCAGGGACAACATTTCATTAGGATCGGTAGATAAGCGCGAAAATTCGATCTCTTCGCTAATACTATTTTCTGAAAAGCAAATGTAAATGAAATTAAATCCAGATCGTGAAATAACTAATAGTTACAACATTTCACACAGAAGGTGTAGTTACCGGAAGGCTCGATAGGCCACTGTTTGTGCGAAGGTGCGTATAAACATAGTAACGCTATGATGTAAATATTCCACATTCCGTACACACCAGTGAAAAATGCCGAAGTCATTTCCAAATGCAATTCGTCATCCCATTTCCACTGTCCTTCCGCGACCTATGTTAAATACATAATGGTAGTGGATCAAATCAATTCACGCATACACTGTTCAAGTCCTTGGGCATACTTCAGATGCGACATTTAAATAGATACCTGGCCGAGAATGAATCCAATAACTGTCAAAGATGCACACAGTAGCGTGGCGATCATCAAAAATTTAAATCGATATATGACACCTTCATAATGTAAACGTCGAGCCGAACTCATGCTAGGTAATGCAGCCCTTTTCGCGCTAATATTCATAAATACTTTCCATATCATATAAGTCAGAAACATTAAGTATACACCAGCAGATATTCCGGCTAAGATTATAAACGACAACTATTTGTTTCAAGTGAAGGAACGCAAAGATTTGTATGAAAAACAAATATACATTTTTCTGTAGATCCTTTTCGTCGCTAAAGGATACAGCAAATTTAGTTCCAAGATCTGTGACCCAGATTGAATAGAATGGATTCCGCAATTGCACTCCGCGTTCGCACATGTCGAATACGAACAATGATAGACATCCAATGCCCACTGCAGATAGATGACGCCAATAACATTTCAAAGAGTTTCTTTGTTCACCTTCCTAATTAACAAGCACAATTATATTTTTGTAACGTTAAGACGTACGATCATATGTGAACAAGATGTAACTCACTTGTATCTGCGGATAGTACATGAAATAAAAAGACATTCATTAGCCCATAAAAAACGAATTATTCCTATACATCAGTATGATTTACTTACCATAAGATGTTCTCCAGCAAACACGAGCCAGAATGACAGAAGAGTTGCATAAAACACCCCTTGCCTAATGTCGCCCAATAAAAGCATGAATGGCATGTCGTAAGCCAGCGTTAAATATTCCAAGGGCACTGAACACAAATTAATTTAAATATAATTAATCATCCTTTTTACACTGTGCCAAAATAGAAGCATGCAACTTACAGTTTAGAAATGACAGAGCTATGCCAAGTGCTAAAAGCATATATTCTAAAAGAGCCGGTGATCTAGAAAGCATATGAACTCGCCTCCAATACCAAACCAGAATGCATAGAACGATTGGAAAGTAAACAGTTTTTAAGCTGACCCACACTTTCGTAAATCCACCATTCTGATTGATAGCCTGAATCATAAAAATGACAAGTTGGCATATTTAATTTCGCACATATTAATGAATATATCTCAAATATTTACTGTAAGCCATAAGTCAGTTATGTGTCCTAAACCCTGATTAATGTTTCTGTCAGTATCAGCGGGAAGACGAATATTTAAAAGGTAATAATCGTGAAACAAGGATCCAAGTTCGAACAATGGTACCACACTGCAGTTATAATTATACTGTTCCATTGCCTGTAAAATAATTATGTACAGATATTTACTATATATATATATCTCATGTAATATATTATTTATCTTTACATCGTCAATGCTGCAATCTAAAATTCTTTCCACTAGAGAGGCAGCATATGGCTTCCAAGCATCATCTGGATCTCCCTTGTTTCTATAAGCAAGTCTTGCGTCCAATGTAATTTTAGTCCTGGGAGCTTTGGAAAATGACAATTAGTATACAGGGATATAATATTAAACACCCATTTATTATACCATACGACAAATTACCAATTTCAATCTGGCTGTGATAGAGAATGTCAACTTGTAAGACACCTATTAAATTTTGTTGCCATCTAGAATAATCAAGTTGCATACTGTTTCTAGGGACAGGCATCTATAAAATGAAAAAAAAATGTGTATCCTTATTCTCTGCTATATATAATAATTAAAACCCTTTAAAGAGACATGCCTGAAACGTATAAACAACTTGATATGCCTGGTGATGACTGTCAAAACTAAATGGGTTCATGTCGACAGGATTACAAGCCCCTTTTCCCCTTGAATAAAACCATTTTCCATCTCCTGGCTCTGAACCATTTATACGGATATCCTTGCAAGGAGTACCGAGTATATTTTGGCTACTAGCTGGAGTAGGTGCTATACAAACAATACATTTATTCAATGAATATTTTTAATGACATAATCAATGAAAGGAACCATCAAATTAACTCAGTACAAGTATACTACGTAAATAAATTAAAATGATGGAAATAAATTTTTTAAATCATTCATATCCGTATTATGAAAATAAATATAAACACTGTTATTAACATCTCGGATAGTAAAATGTAAATCATGTTTGATAGTCAGTATTATACTAATCAGAAAGCGTTTGACAGTTCTTGACTTACCGATGAGCCCGCCTATTAGAAAACAAACTATTTGTGCGATAATAAGTAATATTACGAGTACAGAGAGCTTCCGGCCGCTTAAGTTTTCTATAATTGTCCCTTGCATTTTTTTAAATACACTTATTTCCTATTACTTATTGATAATATATTGTTTATTTAAAGTACAATGCCACCGAAAGAGACGCACAACCAGACGCGTTCGTCCGGAGAGTATATGAAGAGCAGTTTAGCGTGCTTTTCGAGTAGCTTCGGTTTTCAAAATGGAAGCTGTGCAATACCAATATGCGTAGCAATTTTACTTAAAATCTCTAAAAACAACTGTACACCCGACGTCAAAGATTTTTATAGAACCAACTTCACATTTCTAACATATTATGCATGTGTGATATGTGAATGGTGATATATACCAAAATCAAGAATCTCATTTTCAAAAGTTGGGATCTTGCAGTATTCGGGATTATAATTAACGTTTCATTGTACACCAAAGTATATTACATTTTTATTCATTTGTAACTCTAAATAGGTAATTTTTGTGAACATGAAAAATATAAATGGTAGAACATTCAACAATGTCAGTTCAAGATAGTGAAATAAAGAATTGGTTCAAAAATCTNACACCCGACGTCAAAGATTTTTATAGAACCAACTTCACATTTCTAACATTATGCATGTGTGATATGTGAATGGTGATATATACCAAAATCAAGGATCTCATTTTCAAAAGTTGGGATCTTGCAGTATTCGGGATTATAATTAACGTTTCATTGTACATCAAAGTATATTACATTTTTATTCATTTGTAACTCTAAATAGGTAATTTTTGTATATTGTTATATTAACGAGCCTTTATTTAATAATTGAACATGAAAAATATAAATGGTAGAACATTCAACAATGTCAGTTCAAGATAGTGAAATAAAGAATTGGTTCAAAAATCTAAAGATCAATTATGCTATTGCTTATCATATGTACTCGCTTATGTCGTAAAAAAATGCAGAAATCCGTGAAGCTGGAGTCTTTTGAGCAAGCAGTCGGGAAACTAAACGCGGAGTTACAAGAAGAGGTCCTTATTGTCAACGCATCGAACTGTACGCATCGAAGACGCATCGCAGCACGCACGACGACAAGACGCGTCAAGACCAAAATTGAGCGAGCTTATGGAGGTAAGGACTTGGTAAATAAGCCAGTTATTCGTAGATGCGGACTGATTTCAATTAATTCACGTCGCCCTCGAGGTTTATCATAGCGATTTATCATAGCATTTGCACGACACTCATGAGTGCAGATTTCCAAATGTTTTTCAATTTGCCACCACAGCTAGTTAGTTTTATGCAGCTTAAATTAGAGTTCTCGTTCATGTTTAGTGAAAATTGCAGGAGGCTGCAATTATATATTATTGAAAGGGATAAAACGCATCGAGTGTTTTTTTCGTTGAAAAGGAATCAATAATAAAAATGCATCGTTCGATAGAATAGAATGTTGAAATCGATTTAGGTAGTCGGAAAGAAGTATCGATTCATAAATTAAGACGGAGACAGTGCATACATAGTGCATCTGCATTTCTGCATTGACTCTTAGAAAATGCGTTGAAATGCGTGACGTAGCGAATGGATGCGAATGAGAAGGGAAAACACTTTATATACCAAATGGTTGTAGAGCAATTAACGAATAACAAAGTGAGTAAGTGGTTCGTGAGACGAGTGTGAAAATCCTGCGGATCGTATATAACTGTAATCTGCGTGGATCAAGTCGTTTCTAACCTTTCTGACAGAAGCATATACCAGTGTTTAATCTCTGGATTATCATTATCTACTTATCAAGTTACGCCGATACGTGAATAACGCCTCCGTACCCGTCATCGAATACTAAACGTTGAAATTAATACATACAAAATGGTACATACATTTGTAGTTGCGAACAACAGTATTGACACATTCTTTAAAATCAAATAACTCCTACAGTTTTGTTGAGAAATCACGAAAATCAGTTTACTTGACAGTATAAAAAAATATTTAAAAAATTGTTAAAAATCACAAGCAAAAGTGTAAAATTCATATTGCATGGACTATTTTCTAAAAAGTTATTCAGTTTTATGGAGAGTATCAATACTTTTGTTCGGCTCTACATATTTATAAATTACATGTAACGAAAGTAAAAATCCTAATGTAGAGATAGTAACATTTGCATGTTTTTTCTCTATGTTTCTACGTTCAGGAAACAGATAAATCTACAGATTTGGACTTTGTTTATGATGATGCGGATAGCTATACCAATGAAATTGCTGAGTTATACAGCTACTCAGAGCAATCTGAGTTACAAGTTAATCTTAATGTAAGTATAGGCATATCTGTAAAACTTTACAATTGACTAAGGATGCACGTGTGTTCACTCCTAGGCGTTCGAAGAACAAATGGAATTATATAAACTGATGCCTTGGTGGCAAAATATCTCTAGGTTTCAACGGAAAGCTGCAGTTTATAAGTTGTTAGATCAGTTAGAGGTTTCTAATAAAGTGTTAAGAATGAAGGCAGCACGGTGCATCTTGTATTTAGCTCAAGGATGTTGGGCTGAAGTACAATCTGACGTAGAACAACAAGAATGGACCACAAAAAATGTTATGTTGTTATATGAAGCTGGAGTGTTTTCAGCATTTGTTGAACTACTCAATATTGAAATTATGTATGTCTACATTTCTTGACACACGACCAACTTTGACGCATTGGCGATTTACAACAACTTATGTCCTTACGTTTTCAGGAACAGTAAAAGAGCTGCTTCTGCAATGAGAAAAATCTCAGTTAGTCTTGATGATTCTACAGATTTAAGAGTAATTTTGTCTGTCTTGTATATTATAACAGAAGTGATGAGAGAGGAAATGAAGTGTTTGGGTTTCAGTGCTTATACGGATAACGTTGAATCTTTTAAGGAAGATTTAATACATCCGTATGAAGGAGACTTGCTGATAGTTAAACTTCTTGGCATGGTCACATTCTTTTGTAGTGGTGCAGCTCCGCACTTTCCAATGAAGAAAGTTCTTTTACTTTTGTGGAAGTTGATCTTGGTGTCTCTGGGAGGTATTGACACTCTGAGAAAATTAAAAAAGCAGTACCGCGAAGAAGCTGGTCTTGATACAATACAGGAAGATACTTTGGAAGTCGCTAAAACTATGAGACCGAGTTCGCCTCCGGTCAGTGCAACGGATTTAATAGAAACGCAGAACCAGAAGAAATTACAGAATCATAGATCTTATCGACGGGTACATTACATTTTAGTATTAAACGTTATTCCAGACTTCAATATGTTTTACTTGACGATATATACTTTCAGTTTCTGATGAAACAAAGTTCGTTGGATGAACCAGGCTTGGGAATGGAATACGAGGGTGGAGAAATAGGTAACAATAGCACGAACAATGACGGCGAAGGGGAACCCGGTGGATTATTGAGTAATTCTTCATGGGGACAATTGGTTACTTATTGTCAGAATGAAATGAATCAGCCTCCAAGACCCGATACTCCACAACTCCTTAAAGGGAAAGGTAAAATATTTCAGATTTTTTTTTAATCATTAATGGTCTTGGTAAACTAATTATTCCAACTAATATGCATTTAATAGGTTTACCATGGACGCCAAAGGTGAGACAGAAGGATGTAGACAGTTTTCTTGAAGCGTCAAGAATAAAATTCGTCGGATATGAATTAGAGGGAGACAGACAAAGTTTGGCAGGTTTGCCACAACCAATACTTGAAGGAGTTAAGACACTAAAAAAAGTAAGTTAGATAAACGAATACTATATACAAAGAATTTGACGGATGTAGTACATGTTTCGATATTTTCAGCATATGTATATATCTTTAGCTGAAGTTCAAATTCAGAAGGAAGAACAAATGCTCAGGAACCCTATAAGCACTCCAAGGTTTCCAATTCGTCAAACACCGACAGAGATTGTTTACCATGCCATATTACCGTTTGTTCCTCAATATATGATCGCATTGTTGAAGATTTTATTAGCAGCTGCACCGACCAGTAAAACTAAGACGGACAGTACCAATATTATGGCCGATGTTCTGCCAGGACAAATGCCGTGAGTTCGCAGTTTCTCATAGATCATTTCATAGATTTAATAATGTCTTGTAACATTTTCACAGAATGACTGTCTTTCAATCAATGAAGCTCGGTATTGATGTAAACAGACATAAAGAAATTATTGTTAAAGCTGTATCAGCTATACTACTTCTCTTGTTGAAACATTTTAAGCTGAATCACATTTATCAGTTCGAATTCATGTCACAGCATTTAGTATTTGCTAACTGCATCCCACTCGTTTTAAAGTTTTTAAATCAGAATATTCTGGCTTACATTGAGACTAAGAACATGTAAGTGTTACCAAGGAACCATATTAAAAATTGCATTAATCGGTGTAAGTTTAATTGCTTACATTTATTTCAGCATTCCTCTTTTTGATTTTCCTGTGTGCGTTATTGGAGAGCGACCGGATGGACCTATGGAAAATTTTGAAATCGGAGATCACGCACCATACTCATGGAGAAACGTCTTTTCTTGTATTAATTTGTTACGTATTCTTAACAAACTGACAAAATGGAAACATAGTCGAATCATGGTATTTTCATTATATTCAATTATTCGATTCATTCGTTTTCTTTTTAAATTATCATAAATAATTTAATCTGACTCATTGTTGCAGATGTTAGTCGTATTTAAATCAGCACCTATCTTGAAACGTACATTAAAAGTTAGACATGCTATGATGCAGTTATATGTTTTAAAATTGTTAAAAATGCAAACGAGGTACTTGGGTCGCCAGTGGCGAAAGACTAACATGAAAACGATCAGTGCAATTTATGCAAAAGTCCGACATCGCTTGAACGATGATTGGGCGTATGGCAATGGTAATGCATCTTAATATATACTTTCAATTACATAGAGTAGAATTTACATGTATTATAAATTTTGCGAATAATGATTTTTAATAGATTTAGAAGCCCGACCTTGGGATTTCCAAGTAGACGAATGTGTGCTACGTTCGTGTGTTGACCGATTCAATAACTTGCGATATACCAATATTCCCAAAGATAAGGACATGGAGCCTGTCGACAATTCTGTTACATCGGTACTTGGGGTAAACGTAGATTTAAGCGACGAATTTAAACAACATTACGAATTATGGTTGCAGCAAGAAGTATTTCAAAGAAGCATTAAATGGGACGAATTATTGGATCCTGCGGCATGTGAAATTTAAATTTTTAATAAGTGTAAAATAATATATATATATATAATATATACATTAAAATCGTATTTTCGTCAGTTCATAGACCTGGATCGAATTTTGACGTTTTTTATAACTTACATACAATTGTGAAGTGTTCAAAAGAAACATTGCCATATCGATGTATCCGAAACTGAGAGAATTCGTGTTTTATTTGTAATGCTCCGAACAGTGAATGGTCCTAATCTGATGAACGTTTTAAAAAGACCAGCGACTTTTCAAGAATGATTCATGAGATCGCGTAATTTTTTTACATTTTTTTNATATATAATATATACATTAAAATCGTATTTTCGTCAGTTCATAGACCTGGATCGAATTTTGACGTTTTTTATAACTTACATACAATTGTGAAGTGTTCAAAAGAAACATTGCCATATCGATGTATCCGAAACTGAGAGAATTCGTGTTTTATTTGTAATGCTCCGAACAGTGAATGGTCCTAATCTGATGAACGTTTTAAAAAGACCAGCGACTTTTCAAGAATGATTCATGAGATCGCGTAATTTTTTTACATTTTTTTGTGTATTTGTTTTGTGCAATGCATATTGCTCGTAGCAATATTTTATTATTACCATTATAGTTGTAAGTGAACACATACATAATCGCCTTTGCCGTCATTATGGTCACAAAAATTAGGATAAATTTAATGAAGTATATTATTCATATTCGTATTAACTAAGTTTCCTACGCATCGTCTACACTGATATTTATAAACGAACCAGTGTTAACGTGTATAATGAATTCATTTAGTTTTAACTGTATTTTTTATGAAACATTTTTCGAATTTTGTAAATTGAATACGTTCTGTTCATTATTAGTCATGACATTAATGCGTGCTCGACCTGTGTGTTTATGTGTAATCGATCTCTTTATAAGAAAGGAGGATAGAAGAGAAGTGAGAGTTGAACAGCATAATCAGTTGTATATAAATAAATACATAACGCAAAACTATATGAAGCACTCAATAAAGTGCTTTCCGCTCATGATATATTTCATTTGATAAATCTTTCAAATATAGATTGTATTATAAATCACATAGACTGAATAATCCAATTTTCTCTTATTTATTTATTACAACATATATTTAAACAGTTTTTAGTGCGAGACATCGCATAACTTATGTTATTTTATTTATCATGTAGGATACTTTATGTGATTGGCGTCATGTTTAAATGTTCGAAAGTAAATAAAATTATGATCTGTGTATAATTTGTGATCTTTAAATCGTTAGCAAAATTTTTTCAGTGCTATCTACAATGCTGTACAAAAATATATATGTATATATAAAGCGTTTTATGTAAAGTTTTACAAATGAAGCAGTCACATTTTGCGTTGCAACGTGCATAGTACGATCAAGGATATATTACATTATCTGCGCACAGTTTAGCCAGCAAAGCTCATTATACTTTAAAATTGTTCAAAAAATATATGAATTCGACTTCTTAACATAAATTAACGATAAGTATATAAGTTACTTATATATACATATTGTATAAAATTTCTGAAGACTATACGTACATCGATGTATAGTATGGAATGCTATGATCACAGATGATAACTTTTCTTGTAAAAATAGACTTCTATGATTTCTATACTATATGTATATGGACACCGTTCAGCGTTACACATCGGAAAGATTTAGTTATGGTCTCACCCACTTGTACGAACCGTAATAAGCAAAATTATTTTCCCTCGCCATTTCATCGGCTTCTTTGGGTCCACGGGAACCGTATCTACAAATTGAAAATATATAAATAATTTATACGTCCAGGCAGAACATATTCCAAGTGTCATAAGCAATTTCTTACTTGTACGGAAGCGGTTTAATCTTTTCTCTCTCTATTTGATGTAGCAGGGGAGTGAAAATTCTCCAGGCTTCGCTCAGTTCATCGCTGCGTACGAAATGCATTTGCGAACCGCAGAATACATCCAAGATCAGTCGTTCGTACGCGTCGGGAAGTTTGAGATCCTACACAATAAAACGTGTCTAAGCGTTTATGAAATCCGCGCGTACGATTAGGAAGTAATGTTCTTGAACTTACTTTGTACCTACAACCGTACGTAAGGTCCAACTCGGTTTCCTCCATGTCGAACGTAATACCGGGTGATTTCGTCATCATTTTAATGTATAAAGCTTCGCCGGGTTGCACTCTGATCACCAATTCATTCCTCTTCGCTTTTCCGTCAAATATGTCACCCGGCACGTCTTGATACTGTATTCTAACTTCCGCCTTTCGTTCATTCAACGCTAGTCAGGAATATACCAACATTTAGGAAACAGATCAAAACTTACATAGAACTTACATGTATTTTATTCCAGTTTACCTTTTCCACACCTGAGAATGAATGGGACACCGTCCCATCGCTCGTTATTAATTTTCAAGACGGCAAGCGCGAACGTGGGAGTGTTTGAACCAGCGGGCACAGTAGGATCGTCCAAATATCCCAGCCGTCCGTCAGGGTCATTCGACTCGGGATTACCGACGTACTGACCCAACACGACGTTCTCCAGCTCCAGAGGTTTCATGCATTTGAGCACCTTCACCTTCTCGTCTCTGATATCGTCCGGATGACAAGACGCTGGTTTCTCCATCGCGACCAACGATAAAATTTGCAACAGATGATTCTGCATCACGTCCCGAATGATGCCGAATTCGTCGAAGTAACCACCTCTTCCTTGCGTGCCGAACGGTTCTTTAAACGTGATTTGCACGGAGGCGACGTTGTCCCTGTTCCAAGTTGGACCGAATATGCGATTGCCGAATCGCAGGGTCATCAGGTTCTGAACCATCTCCTTGCCTAGGTAATGATCGATGCGGTAAATCTGCTCTTCCTTGAACAACGACGCCAGATGATCGGACAGATGCTGCGACGTGATCGCATCCCGACCAAATGGCTTCTCTATAATGACCCTGGTCCACCCTCTTAAAGAAATAAATAGAAGTGATTAGTGTTACGTTCGGAAATCTTTTGAACAGGTGCAGTCGCACTTACTTCTCACCCATACAATTGTTTTTGATATGTACAGTTACGTCTTCGAAGACGCTCGGTGGTAAAGCCAAGTAGAACAATCTGTTCGTAATTGGGTAGCCTTGCTCATATTTCTTCAGCTCGTTGTTCAACGTGATGAATCCTTTCTCGGTATTGTACATGCCGGACACGTAGTGATTCAGTTTCCAAAACTCTTCGTACTTCTTCTCCTCGTCAGACTTTACTTTCATGTAGGGGTGACATTTCTCCCGTAACTGCTCTATCGTCATGTTCGTGCGCGCGTAACCGTAGAACGTCGTCGTCTTCGGTAAAAGATTGTCCCTGAACAACCACCATAGCGTTGGGTAGATTTTCTTCTTCGCCAAGTCACCCTGCGTTGCGAAAGTAGCTGATTAGAAACTGAGTCTACGAAGTCTGATAGTAACAGTTGTATATTTAAATATGAGAGAAAGCTTACGGAAGCTCCGAGCGTGATGAACACGTGAGGATAAAGGCTGTCGAAATGGATTCCTTCGAGGTGATCCATTTCCTCCGACTTCAGCGATTGCCTGATGAAGCGCAGGCTCTCCTCGGTCGATGCTTCTGCAGGACAAAAGAACACCCCATGTCTATTCGTGTTGCTGATAATACAATTTAAAAATAGCTGGGAGTATCGGGAAGTCCGAATGGGAGAAATTTCATTTTAGTCTTGTCGCGTTTGATATCAGGGCTTCTTCATTCAATTATACGATCGTTTAAACAAGTCTGTCTATTTTCGTGCGGAACTCGTACGATTTCTTGAATAAACAGTCAATTAACTTAATCGGAGGAAGTGAATTCGTGAGCAGCGCAGAGCATGACACAGATAGTTTGAAGTTGAAAATGTGAAGCGCGAGGTCCGAAGGATTAACAAGAATGTTGGTACTGAAAAATTCAAGGTCATTTCAACGTCGCTTGTGTACTTTGGAATAGAATTAGAGAGTAGTTTTTGCTATAAGGTCAAAGAGGACAATAAGTCTAGTCTCGCAGATAGAACGATCAAGTTGTATTAGGAACATTTTTAATTGCCTGATTCCTTTCCTCAGACTTTCGAATCAGTATTTAAATATTATATTCCTGGTTTACTTAGAAATCAAAATAATTAATTGTTATTCGGAATAAATTAAGTGTAGAGAACGAAGCATCATATTATTCGTGATTAATTATGTAATATTTTAAGTTAAATAAAACAAGCATAGAAATAGAATATTGTAGTCTGAAACAGAGCTAAAGAATGTTTCGCGTTTCTCGGTATTCCATTATTTGATCGTATCTCCGCCTGGATGGAAGAACGTATTAGAGCAATGGAAAATAATGAGCGTAATTCTGGCCACATAAAATTAGTGTCATTAAACAAGAAAATTAATGTTGCATGTATATCCGACGATAGACGTGCAATCTAAACCGCCTCTTCTTCGAATCAACTTCCACGAGTTATGTAACGTCAGGGAATCGACAACATCATTCAACTTTTTACATAACGTATCGTAAAAACGCGCGAACGTACACCGGAGTGAATAAATGAAATGTTAATTAGCGAATGTCAAAATTTTTACAAGAATAGATCAAAGAGAACTACGTAGCGAGGACAAAATAGCGATCTGTCAATTTGTAGGAAAGAAATCATTGCGTATTTATGAAAACGTCGAATTAATGAATATATAATTTAAAAAATTATACTACTTCTCGACCGAATAATTTTTTTTACCCTTTAAAAAATATGGAAACACTTTTACGCTTGTATAAAAAATTTCTACACGAACTTGTCTTCCAATCACCTGTCTATCCGTAATCTAAGTGTAACGTGCATCCTTCTTTACAAATCACGTCGGTACGCTCTTCGAAAAATACACTGATAAGTATGATAACCGATAGAAAATAGTCATCACAAACACTCGTAAACTTACTAGTCATGATTGACGAATTGGTGAAAAAACTGAAATCGTAGGAAACCGCGGCGTTCTCCGGGGACGTGTCACAAGCCGCTAGCTACTATTACACAAGTGAAATGATCGTCCAAAAGGCAGCGATCGGTTCAACCGTTCGACTCCGACTGATCGTGACGATCGACGTGATCGCTATTTCACAGTCTCAGCAACATGTACGATTTTGAAATACAAAATCGTACCTGAATACCGCGCGGGGATAATAGTAATAACTCATCGCTCTCGGCTAATTATTAATCAGTCTGTCATCTTTTAGAAGATACCTATTCTTTTATGTACGCATAACACATTCTTTGGATTTAAATAGTTGTGTCATCCCTTGATAGATTTCCTAGGATACTCATTTCAGAAAAAGTAACCACAAGCATTGACAATTAACATTCTTTTTACATAATGTAACGAAGCGAGTACCTTGATTGCACAAGTTTTGTAACACCATTTCACATTCTTCTTTAAAAAAAAAAATTAATTTCAACGAATAATATTTACTCTATTTCTTCCTTTAGTGGAAAATAAATCATGTTATCATAGCGCAAAATTATATCGTACAACAGTGTTGAATTAAAATAAATATTCACTCTTGTTTTTACAATATTCTTATGCATCGAGGTCGATTTATTAAAACAAACATAACCGATTCTACATACATGAAACACAAAAGAGTAACCACGGGGTCTTGAATAAATAACTTGTATTTTTGTCGATACAATTTTATACGTACATTTACGATACTCCTAGTGACAAACACGAGAGCATATTAAATACTGAAATGAAATCGGTAAGGAACACCGACTAGTTAGTCCTGTGAGATCTATTATAACATAAGTGGATGAGTGTAGAACAACTGTGGAGAGACGGATGGAAGGAACGGAGGGGCATTGTCTTGATGGTCAAGGACGAGATAATGCGAAAACCGGTGGGTGGAACTAGTCGTGTATTCAAGAAGTTTTGTGTCTCGAAACATTTTTTAATAAGTTCCTTTTATTTAATGTAAAAGGTATAGGAACGACATATGAATTATCGTTTACGCACGCATCTGTAACAATTAATTAAACGTTTTTTATTCATTGTAATTCTTTATACATCTCTGTAACCGCTATTTATTACGTTCTCATCATATTGTATTACCTGGGAAGAACGCATGTGTATTCTTTACGAAGGTCTATGTGTGCGAGAACACTCGATCGTAGCCAGCTAAAATAGCCACGTGTAAATCTCGCGAGAACCAATGACTTAGCAAGTACATAACTTAACTGACTCATTATCGCACGTGAATCGTTGGACGTCGGTCCTTCAGTAGAATCGGAAGATCCTTCGATAAGATAATGACTTTTAAATTAAAAATGCAATTTACGTACGATCGACGATATTCCAATAAATCGGAATCAGAAGACGCAACGGCGTGATATATACTATGTATAATTACTTAACAACGTGAGAATGGAAATGAAAATGAGCTTGTGATTGAAAGCCAAATACTCTAGTACCCGTGACGCATATGAATATGCGTGTAACCTTCGAAGAGAGTAGGCAGCATAATGGGTAATGGAGTGCGTAATATATGAATTAATCAACCGTGCAGGAAGAAACAATAAGCGAAAGTAGGTACTCTGTTCTTCAACTAGAAAGAAATGATATATATAGTTTCGTATTTAATACCAGTTTTTATAAGATCAACTTTGGGTTTTACCTGCATGAAAAAAAAAAATTTGCATTTGTTATTTCACGATAAAATTAGATATTGTTGTAAAATTGTACGTGATAAGAAAACGCAAACGCGTATGATTTCCTTGGTAAGGAGACACGGCGATATACAAAAGTTTCTCGAATCCCGATTATAAATACACGCAGCCGCAGATAAGTTTTTTCCGCTCAATTATCAACAGTAACACGTGACGTATCGGCTCACGCGATTTACAACATGGTGTAACGTTCAAGATTATCGCATACATTCTCGCCGCTACACTCATGAATTTGTATAAAGGTTTAGGACTTCGGAAGTCAATAAACTTTTCGTATTTCTTGTGATATAATCGCATTTTCTTAACTCTTGGCACAATTTTGTAATGCGCTCGGTTAGCGGTGATTCAAACAGTGAATGCATGTTCACGGTCATGCTACTATAATTGTGACAACTACCAATGTTAAACTGATATTGCGGTCTCTGCAATGACAACGCACAAATGTAAAAGTTGAAAGACGTATGGCACGTATATGTGACGTTCCTTTTCAAATATTATTTGTTCCAATGGTTGTCAATTACTTCGAAGAACCTATAAATAACTGATACAGTTTCTACAACGCGAGCCGTATCGAGACGAATGCGCAAATAATTACTCGCGAATGTATCAAGATAAACATAATGTTGTAATTAGCGCTATCACTTTCTGGTTATCTTTCATCGTATCACGCTACACTAATACAAGTTTCGGTTTGTCTTACGATTCTTCGAGGCAAATACACAATTTTAAAGAATGTTTGTTAAAATACGATGCCACTAGTAGTTTCTAAAAATTGACATTGCCGACAATGTATTCAAAGAACAGATAAGGATTTCTATTCGTCAATAAACGATTGAAACAAGTCAGAAGCGCTCCTAAATACGTAACAAAGTATATAATATTGCTCGTTATATGAAGTACTTGATCAATAGTAGATAAACAAATGAATAACTCACTTCTTTCTCTGTCCATGATTGATTGAAAGTACACAGGATATTATGGACTGAACGACGATTTTAAGTACACAGACGTTTCGCGAAATCTGTAAGGATTTGTCCTGTAGTCTCTTACAATGACTATATTATTTCTTTCCACGAAATTGAGGTTACGTTGAGAAATGTAATGCGCTGGTTTACGCGTATACCGATCAACTGGTATATTTTAAAATCCTGTTCAGTTCACGAACATCCAGATCCCCGCCTCTTCCTTTTGGCCCCCTAATCTTACGCCAACTGCCCTTTCACTTATTGCATAAACAGAAGAGAAACGTACATTTTGTTTTATCAAATTAAATCAAATTGCGACACATCATTACGTTGAACAATATTATTAAAATTCCGATATAGCTGAGCGAATAGTCGAAATGTGCCTGTACCTGTTAGTACCATATTTATACTAAATGTAATATATATTAAAACATCGTACACGAATTACTCTAAAGAAAAATGGATTCTTAAAAGTACATGTATTAATCTTCTAAATGTTTTATTCAGGTAATTATAAATTCTAATATGAAATTACAATTGAACGCTCATCTTTATTCAGTTTTGAGTTTCGATTTGGACATTTTACCGCCATCTAACAATTAACAGGTGTCGAATTGCAACATCGTATCTTTTGAGTTAGATTTATTAATACTTGAAAATTACGATTAAAATTGAAAATCTAAGAAACTTTTAAATTTTACTTTTATCTCAGTGTATTATATAATTGAGAGGCACATTTTCCAAGAGTTTATTTTTCATCCAAGAATTTTTAACAATTTTAAGATCTTATAAAAAGATATTCTAAATACTCTCTAATTGTATATCCTACTGTTCTTATGAATATACAATTCGTATTAACAATAATTTGCTCTTGTTGATTCAGTTTTCTGTTTGGCAATTTCAACGCCACCTCTTACGTTTCCACCTTTACGTTCATGTTAGGGTAACAATTATCGTAGGTATATTGTTAATTGATTTAATAGAATGATCAATTAAAAATAATACACGTTGTTTTCTAGACATTGTATTTCATTGCACAAAACCATAATTATGTCTGAACTTTCGATTGGAATTTGAATTCTAACCTCGTTAACCTCGTATTTATCATAATTTAAGGCACGTTTTGTTTATAGAAAATGAGGCTGTGTCCAACACTATTTAAGGGTTTTGGAAGAAGGGGTCAACCGCCAGAGACAGTTCCAATTAAACAAATGATACCCTTAAAGTTACAAAACAGAGTTGTTGGATCAGGAAAGCAATCGTTGGGTACTATATTCACAATTTTTCAAAGTTTTCAAATTATAGGATAAACAGTATAGTTATCCGTTTCAGAGGACAAATGTTTGTTTGAAATGTCATTGCTGTTTAGATGTTGGCAAGAAAATCAATTTAGTGACAAAATGTGTAGTCAATACGTGGACAAACTACAAAATTGTCATCAGAACTTGGTACAAAAAACAGTTTTACATAAAGAACAACAGAAAGTTGATATTCCTACTCCTAACGCAAAGAATTTGGGTGCAAAACAACTTAGTTATCTTTTGCGCAAGTATCCGACTGTTTAATCATAGTTAATTAAATAAAATACTGTAGATATAAAATATTTTTATTATTACATTCTTCAGTCCTTTATTTCTTTATTTACCTCAGCTTTCAAACGTTTTACTTGTAATCGAGTATAATAACCTGCATCAATATAAATTAAATAATTAATCAGTTCTTTATAAGAGATAAATATAATTATTACAAAATTATTATACATACGATGATTAGTAGAAATAGCCGTTACTTCCTGGATGGTGTTCAATTTCTGTTCTATGCGTTTCAATGCTTTATAGTTTTCCACATGTTCATCTTTATAATAATAATACGTACAAAGTAGTGTTAAGGCACAAAGAGAAAGAGCTATTTTTCTGTACACCCACGTTGTCTTTATTAAGCCCTCCTATAAAAAAGAATTTTTTTTAATCCTGAGCTATTGATAAGCATAAAGTACATAATTTTATCTCATCAAATTTTTGCATTACCTTGTTACTAGGATCAGGCATAACTTTATCATTGTATTGGACCAGCATTCGCTCAGCGACGATACTTAAACTTAGGATCGTAAAGAGTGTAATTCTAGCATCTACAGTTCTCCGAGATGAACTGAATAATGCGCATAAGATGCAGCTGACTGTATAATACAAAATTGATTGAAACCATGAAACCTCGCCAATAATCCAATTTTGTAATGAACGCAAATACGAGAAGATTTGAAACAGTAATTCTCTTTGGTCCTTAGCTGATTCTCTATAATTAATATATTAAGTGTATTGAACACATTCTATTAGCATATACTTTGTTCACTTACTTAAAATCTTTGACCATATTGTTAACACTTTCTGAGGATGATTTTAACACAGTTCCGAGCTCTTTCCCATGATCTAAAAGCTGATTCTGCATTTCTAAACTTTCCTTTTGACTTTGAAGCATAGTTCCTTGTACCTCTGAAGCCTCCAACAACTGTTCTCTCATTTTTGAAGATACTTCGTATAATCTGCGATCACGAAGCTATGTACCTCATTTTAAAGTACATTAATAGCTAATTAAAAACAGAACTCACTGTTTAATAGTGTTATCAGTTTCAGCCTTCCAAATTTCATAATTTAAATAAAAACACATGTGTGTCGTGTGTATATAGAATTCATTATATACATTGAATGCCCTGTCTGTCATATTGTTAATACAATCTCTGAAGGAACG
>SMSR01008638.1:0-17754 GCA_019453355.1 Ceratina japonica
AAAAAAGTCGTTCACAGTTCTGAAAATTGGTGTAATAATTCTTGGGGGGAAATTGCAAAACGAAGTCCAGGAAGAATTATACTTTAGGTGTCACGTCTTGGATAATTTCATTCATTTTTTTAAATCATTGTAATTATTTATAATTCTCTCATTTACAACATTTCGTAGAATAAAAGAAAATCATTGACATTAAAACTATAATAGATTTCGAATTTGCAATGGAAGTTTAGAAACGAAATGTAGGAAGAATTATAATTTAAAGATCAAAATATCTTGGGTAGTGTCTTTAATTTTTTTTAAATGTTTTTGATTATGTACTTTTAATTCTCTCATAGCAACATTTCGTGGAATAAAAAAAATCATTAACAATTCTTAAAACTAGATTACGAACTTGCAAGGGAAATTTAAAAAATGAAATTCAGGAAGAATTGTAATTTAAGGATCAAAATATCTTAGCTAGTGTCTTTTATTTCTTTAAATCTTTGTGATTATGTACTTTTAATTCTCTCATAGCAACATTCCACAGAGAAAAAACATCATTCATAATTCTTAAAATTAGACAGTGAATTTTTATGGAGCGTTATAAAAGCGAAAACCAAGGAGAATTAATTTTTGGAAATTAATATATCTTAGATAATTTCAGTCATTTTTGCAAGTAAATCTGATCATGTATTTATAATTCTCTCATAGGAATATTTCATAAAATGAATCATTCACAATTTTATAATTTAGATTTCGAATCTTTAAAGGGAATTTAAAAATCCAAATTCAGGAAAAATTATAGTTTAGGTATCAACATATCTTGGTTAATTTCAATCATTTTTTTTAAATCATTGTGACATTTATTTATAATTCTCTCATAGCATTTCATAAAATAAAAAAATTAATTCACAATTCTTAAAACTAGATTTCGAATTATAGGGAATTTAAAAAACGAAATCCAGAGAAATTATATTTTAGGTATCAAAATATTTTGGCTAGTTTCATTCGTTTTTTTTAAATTTTTGTAATCCTGCATTTCTAATTCAACTTATAATTCTTTCATAGAACCATTTCGCAGGAAAAAAACGTCATAAACAATTCTGCAACCTAGACTGCAATTTTTTATGTAAAACGAAAAAACCAAATCTAGGAGGAGTTATATTTTAAGTATCAAAGTATCTTGGCTAGTCTCATTAACTTTTTAAAATAAAAGCTTCCTCACTAAAAAACCGAAATCCAGGAGGAATTATATTTTATGTATCAAACTTCAAACTATCTTAGCTAGTCTCATTAACATTTTAAAACAAAAGCTTTCTCACAGAAAAACCGTTTCCGACACACCACGAAAATTGACCTTTGACATTTGATATAAATTATGCTCATGCATTTCTAATTCCCTTATAGCATTTAATTTAATACATGCACTTCGTTCCCACAAAAAAGTGATAGAAGAGGGGAAGTATAGTAACACAGGGATCATCTGTTGGCGGAGGCGTGTTGGAGCACCCACCGCTGCGCTGTCGCCTAATTGCGGCTGACGTGGGTGCTGAAAGATGACATCGAGCGGACCGTGAGACTCGGTCTCGGTGACACTCGATATCGTGTTTTGGATTCTAATGGCGTTTACCGGCGTGTCAGGTTGATTGTGAGCAGCGCGGAGCGTCGGGGAGCAACAGTTGGCGTAACTTACGCCTGTGTTAACACGTTGTTGCTCAAAACACTATGTCCGCCGCGCTGCGCTGGTTTGTTTGTTCGTTCCCATGACGGGGATACTAACGGCGAGGGTGTTTAATGTTTGCGCGCACGCCGTTTCGCGAACGACTCCGTTTGATCATGTTTGCCAAACAGTTAAAAATTTCGGGCCATTTCATTCCGGAGAAGTCCTTACTCAGCTTTCAGTGTTTCACACATCAGTCTCACAGACATTGAAGGATTAGTATTCTCGATGGGTCAATCGATTCCTGTTGGGATTTCATCACGAATCCTTCACAATATTTATAATTACTAAAATAAATAATAAATAATAAATTAACTAAATGAAATAAAAGCTTCAAGAAATTACTTTGCTATTGTTTTATACATTTTTATGCACTGTATATTTTACGTTTTTTGTTTAATTTTGCCTTAAGGTGGTCCTTCACCAACTGTAGTAGTCAAAATAAAACTCAAATAGAGAAAGAATTAATTGACAACATATTTTCTATAGTAAAATTCTACAATTATTATTTTAGTATGATTTTTGAGAAAAGAAATGTACTAATCGATGTAATTAGTTTTTCAAGTATTATCTTGAACAAATAGTTGTTGTGAAGATAAACATACGACGACGACATAATTAGGTTAGGCTATATGAGTGAGAGAGATGCGAATATGGACACACGTCCGTATGAAAAAATTAAAGAAAATTATCGTACGCGATTTCATTTTGTGACGCATATTGCTTTGGTACTAAACGGACGAGTCTTCTGAACTTCAAATATATTAATCTACATTTATTAATCTACCTTCCATTCATTTTTAGTTTGAATCCGTGTTATATAGATTATTTTACAATCAAAGGAATCTCTATTTTTCCGTCGGCTGCCATAAGCCCCGTGTCAAATGATACGCAAAATCGCGAACTTTGAGTGATCAAATCTAGCAAAATAAACTCTAAACTGAACTCATATTTAACAGAGATGTGTATTAAAATGTTTATTTTCAGTTTTCAAAGTTATGTGGCGGTCTGTATGGTTGCCATTTTTAACCGTACCACCTTAAATGCATACGGTTCGCAATAATTGTAATAATTAAATCGAGGCGGAATGTTCATAACAAATTTTTCGACCTCGAGCGTGTTCAAGGTTTTATCCGGAGGAGCACGTTACAGCGTAATGGACGTGTAACTATAAAACGTAACTGCACCCTTGAGATGAAACAATAGGGTATCGTCCTCCGGCTGCAATGCCTTGGACTGATAAAATACGAGAGAAAGTACCGCGGGATTTTCATTGGAAGCGCACACGTCTCGACCGCAGATGGCAATCTCAGATACACGGCGCCGGGGCCCGTTATGCCCGACGCGCGATGAAACCTCGCAACGCTCACCGGCCTCCGTTACAATCTGTTGCTACCCATCGTCCATTAAATCTCTATTACACCCGCTGAAAATCCCCCCGGCCGCGCGCTAGGAGTCACGGGTCGCGCGATATTGCAACCTGACCTACGACCCCGCGCTTCCCACGCACTCATACCTGAACACGCTCTGCTCTCAGTCGTCACGGTTTTGTTATCAAACCCTTTCTCACGGGAACACCGTTTCCGATACACCACCAAAATCGACCTTCGACATTTCATATAAAATCNAATTTTAATAGTTAAACACATTCAGACATATTTACATTTGAAATATTGGATATATATTCAGTCGATTCTAATGATACCACTTCTGGTTTTGATTTTCTTGGTACTGAACTATGGTTGAGTATACGTCCCACTTTTCAAGACAATAAAGTGGCTATATAGTNCGTTAGCAATAATTGAGCAACAAAATTGTCGAATGAAGTTCTAACAGAATTAATGTAATTGAATGTTTATGATAGAAATTGACCACGTAAATCGACCTTTGACATTCGATATAAAATCGTCAGCAATAATTAAGTAACAAAAGTGTGAAATGGAGTTCTAACAGAATTAATGTAATTGACTTTTTATGATAGAAATTTACCACGAAATCGACCTTTGACATTCGATATTAAATCGTCAGCAATAATTAAGAAACAAAATTGTCAAATGAAGTTCTAACAGAATTAATGTAATTGATTATGAGACAAAATTAATAAAATAATGGAATTAGTTCATAAACCATAAAATATAATTAATAAAATAATGGAATTAGTTCATAAACCATAGTATAAATAAATAAATTAGTTAATTAAATTGGAGGTCTTGATACTTGAATTTTATCAGTTGCAAATTCATTTGATCGAAGATACACATGGAGTTTTGTATTTTACCATACTGATTACACAGCACTCGAAGTATTTCAAGAGTTGCGTCAACTTCATTTCGGCCAATTACGGGCTAACGAATAATCTCTAGTGTTTAACTCGCCACTTCAATTTTCCAATTTGTTCAGAATTTCAACCTTTTTAATTTAACAATTATCACTGACCTTCAATAAGTGCATTCTTCACCAATTCTATTATTATATAAAATAAAACATTTATAACATACATACAGAAATACGTAAAAATTTTTATTCACGGCTTACCTATAATAGCCACTTTATTCACTCAAAAGCGGGACAAAAGTGACTCTTTTCTCACGTATATGCTTTATTCCCGCTTTATTCTTCTGCATATGTATTATTTATTTTACAAAATTGAATTTGAATAGTTAAATACATTCAGACATATTTACATTTGAAATATTGGATATACATATATTCAGTCGATTCTAATTATACCACTTCTGGTTTTGATTTTCTTGGTACTGAACTATGGTTGAGTATACGTCCCACTTTTCAACACAATAAAGTGGGCTATATAGTTAAGCCGTGAATAAAGTCTTATATGCAACACGGGAGTAAAGTCAATCATCCCCTTCGATGATTATTAAACCCACCCGCGAGAATAATCAACGAATTTACTTCCCTTTTTGCATGATGTACAATTTTATAACATTTGCACACTATAAAAAAACATTTCACATAAATGTTAAACATTTTATAGTGTTATGTCAGTTATGCAACGATTTGTTTAATGAATAATATCCGTGGTTGTTATAAAATGATCAAATGACGAGTTTGTAGAGAATTTTGTTATAAAAAATGGGGAGGTGGACACGGGTTGCATCCTTCAGTGAAACCAGATTGCTGCGAAAGCTCACGAGCTTTCCACGGTACATCGATTCCCGTGACAGCGTGTATCGTGCGCTTCGTCGGAACTCGCGTCGATATTTCCCGCGGAAAGGAAACGTGGGCGGATAAGCCTGGAAGTGGCGCAACCGGGTGTGATACAGGCAATCAGAGAACCCATTATATCGCTGTCACGGCCTGAAGAGGGTAAACTCGCAGGACGCCAATATTACTTATAAGCCTTTTGCTTCTGATTCTTAATACGTTATTGCGAGAACGTTTGTATCGATAGCGACAATGAGACTGCAGCTCATATAAACTTAATCACAGAGAGACACAATATATACAATATTCCTTAATTGTATAATATTCGTTAATTAATTTGTTGTTAGACCACATGTAATTGGAACGTTTACAAACGTATCGGGCATTCGTTTACGGGGAACTAAAATATTCGAGAACTATAAACGGGCGACGGACGGACTTTTCGCGTTGGAAAATAATTTCCATTTGGACGGAACGAGTCACAGTCGAGCGAGCCGGGTCGGTCTCGCGACGCGCGGCCCCGGCCGATTTAAACATTCAGCGAGGCTCGTGATCAATGAAACATGCTTGTAAATTTGTTACGAGCGTGCACGGTCGCCGATCGATCAGCTTTATTCGACAAGCTTGAAATTTTCAACGCCGCTGAATTATACAGCCGACTTTCATGGGCAATCCGGCGGCCCGATGAAATCTCCTAAACCGAAAGAATATTTCTGACGATAAGCTGTTAGAAGGACTGGCGAGCGCCGAGTTGACCAACCGCGAGCCTCGGAGCTACGTCGGAGCGTTAATAGGTAATCGAGGCCGAGCCCCGATGGAATCCGAATGTCTGGGGGTCACAGGTCGCGGGGTCAGGTCGTCGCCAGGTGCAGGTGCACATACACGTGCGATCATCGCCGGGGGAGTGGGCCGTATAAGGGCGCGGGCGCGAGCGCCCTGTAGTCGAAACGGGAACTATCACAACTTAATATCGATCCGGTAATTCTCGCGACGCTCGGTGCCTCTCCTCCGGAATTCCCTCGGTTTTCGAGTTTCCATCTCTTTTCCGCCCCGCCATATTCCACGCTCTTTCTCCGTCCCGTTCTTCTCAAGACCCGCCGCGGCGCGTCCCTCTCTTTCGCATTCGCGGTTTCCGCCTTCCCGGCAACGACAGGTTCCACACTTTCAAATTCCTGACAGCCACGAGACTGTCGCAATCAATATTGCACCCTACTTTCATATCTTCGTACCGAGAACTTTTTTTTTACTACGTTTGTCTCCTTTTTTGATCATTCTTCATACTGTAGAGTGTAAAGTCAAGTCTGAAGTGCGGCCAAAATTGTCACGATCGTCTCCTGTCAGGACATCAGGATTGGGGATCTTATAATTAGATCCAAGTGTTTCAACTTCACTTCCCTTCGTCCATAAAATATTTTCTTTTCTGGCAGCAAAATTGAAATTCAAAATTTACAAACTTTTCCTACATTTTTTTCCATTGGATTTCATAGAAAAACCTTTTCAATAAAAAACGAAAGAAAAATACAATTCCACATTTTCCATCAGGAATTTCGTTCCGGGAAGATCCTCCGTCTATTGCTAAAGAATTTTACAGGAGAAATGTCTGTTTGAACCTGGCCGTCATGCAAACTCAGCGAGTCGAATAAAAGGACGTTAGGCAGTTTGAAAAATGTTCATTGGCCAAAGGTTGAAGTTCCGTCATTCAACTTGGCTACTTAAAGCTCGCGGTACGTACAGCAGTTTCAGTTCTGAAACGCGAGTGGAACCATCGTCACGAGCTTCGTTTAAACTTCGGAAATGCGAAGTTGCGGCACGGAAAGGAAGCAGTTTCCAGGGCGACGCGAGTTCACGTGAAAACTGGGTTGCCTGCGAACTCTCGTTCGCGGGATCGTTCTACCGAGAACGCCCTGTAACTTGAACAGATTTCGGCGATGTTGCCGCGGCGCGACGATCCACCTGGGTCAAAGTCCCGCAAAAACGTGCGAACGCTTTAGCTCGGAAATAGGTCACGTAGGATATGGATCTGTACAAATTTTCTCTGAAGCAGATTCTTTCTTTTAGCAAACCCGATCGATTGTGAAAATGAAAGAGTAGACTACAGATTTGGTACGTCTATAGCACGGATTTTCCTTATCTTACATCGACCTTTTTTAAAAGAGTGGTTTTCTTCATCGATCTCTTATGTTCTTCATATATGTTAGTATGCAATATAATCAAGATGAAAATGATTAAGCATAAATAATTTAAAGATAAGGATTAGGCTAGGAATATGAGCAAAAGTTTTAATAAAAATGAATTACTAGGTCTTCACTGTTTTTTGCACGATTATTATTTTTACTTGCACAAATTTAAACAAGTTTTCAGAAATAAAGTCGATTTATTATGTTCTACTTCTTTATATTGTACTTATTGCATGAAGTATACGTATCTTAAAAAAGTATGATTAGATTTTAAAATATATTAATTTTAAGACTCCCTATAATTTCATAGATTATGGGTTCCTAAGGGAATGAATGTAATCTTAAAGGGGATCAATGATGATCTAGGAGTCCATTGATCAGCATAATCAAGATCAAAATTGATTGCAAAAAAGGCTCTATTAAGAAAACTAATTAATCATTTATTGATCTGAAGTTATAATAGATCAAAAATACACTAAAATTATTTGTCGATTTCTTCTTTATTACATGATATAACTTTAAATCAATAAATAAGTAATTATTAATGTTCTTAATACAGTCTTTTTTGCAATCAATCTTAATCCTGATTATGCTTATCAATAGACTCCTAAATCATCATTAACCCCCTCTAAAATTTCATTAATTCTGTTGGGAATTTCGATCTATGATACTGCATTCATATAGAGTGTCTTAAAATTTACGTAAGAAGTAATTTTAGTAGAAAACACGAATTTTTAATTAAAAATTGTTGTGCATTTCTCATTGATTCATAAAGAATACAGTGTAGGGTTACGTGGAATAATGTAGATCATCATTGACCCTCCTTAAAATTTCATTCATTCCCTTGAGAACCCCTGATCTATGGTATTGCATTTATTCTAAACTTCATGCAAGAAGTAATTTTGAGAGAAAACACAGGCTTTTTATTAAAAATTTTTGTGCATCTCATTGATTCATAAATAATACAGTGTAGGGTTACGTATGGAATAGATCATCATTAATCCTCTTTAAAATTTCATTCATTCCATTGGGAACTCCTGATCTGTGGTATTGTATTTATTCTAAAATTCATGCAAAAAATAATTTTGATAGAAAACACAAATGTGTAATTAAAAAGTTTTAGGCGTTCCTTATTGACTTATAAAGAACACAATATGGGGTCATGTATGGAATTGGGTAAATGGCTCCCATAGCTTTGCTGACACCATGAAGACTAGAGTAATCATACTAATATTATATTTATATAAAATTATATTATAACAAAACTATAATAGTATAAATATTCTACTCTTCATGGCTGGTACTATAATAACGATATAAAACTTCACCATACAAACAACACTAAAATTTCAAATCTTGTATAAATTTTGGGCCACCCTATATATAATCCCAGATATCTCATCCTACATAAATCCTCTAAATAACACTCTCGTAAGAAGTCGTTGAATTGCAATTCTATAATTACCAACGACCCGTTAATTAAGTAATTACCGACGAAAGTAATGTTCGAACCGTATTGGAACTTTCACCAGTTATCAGATCGACGGTTGACAATAAATTAGCGAGCGAAAATCGACACGTTTGGAGCGGTGCCAGCGGGCGGGAAATCTCGCGGCTGTTTCGATCGGCGCGGCGGCGGTTCCGGCGTCTCGAAACGCGTGATTAGCGGGCAGAGAACGGGGCACGGGAATTTTATCGATCCGGGCTCGAGATAGGAACACACGCGGCTCGGTCTCCGACGGCCTCCTGGCTGGCTGCCGCGCTCGCCTTTAGGCGGTCCGGGCCCGTGTAAACGCGCGCTTCCGGCTGGCGACCGATAAAGCGCGGCTGATTCGGATTGCGTAGCGCGCCACCGCACGCGCGTACACGCATCACCTGGAATGTTGATCGGACGCCGATAAATACCTGGAGCACGGCGACCACCGCGGACGGTAGCTAGCAGTGTGCGGTGTGTGCGGGTCTCTGGCCGTTCGGGCTGAAATTTCAAGCGAGCTGTTGCGATCGATCGACGCCTTGTCGAATTTCGAGACATTCGAACGCTGGACATAATGTGATTTATATTAGTTAAGCCATAAACGACGGCGTCGTCGTGCCGGTTCTGTTATAAAACGATCGGAGAACGGGACACGGTTCACGTNTCGTAAGAAGTCGTTGAGTTGCAGTTCTATAATTACCAACGACCCGTTAATTAAGTAATTACCGACGAAAGTAATGTTCGAACCGTATTGGAACTTTCACCAGTTATCAGATCGACGGTTGACAATAAATTAGCGAGCGAAAATCGACACGTTTGGAGCGGTGCCAGCGGGCGGGAAATCTCGCGGCTGTTTCGATCGGCGCGGCGGCGGTTCCGGCGTCTCGAAACGCGTGATTAGCGGGCAGAGAACGGGGCACGGGAATTTTATCGATCCGGGCTCGAGATAGGAACACACGCGGCTCGGTCTCCGACGGCCTCCTGGCTGGCTGCCGCGCTCGCCTTTAGGCGGTCCGGGCCCGTGTAAACGCGCGCTTCCGGCTGGCGACCGATAAAGCGCGGCTGATTCGGATTGCGTAGCGCGCCACCGCACGCGCGTACACGCATCACCTGGAATGTTGATCGGACGCCGATAAATACCTGGAGCACGGCGACCACCGCGGACGGTAGCTAGCAGTGTGCGGTGTGTGCGGGTCTCTGGCCGTTCGGGCTGAAATTTCAAGCGAGCTGTTGCGATCGATCGACGCCTTGTCGAATTTCGAGACATTCGAACGCTGGACATAATGTGATTTATATTAGTTAAGCCATAAACGACGGCGTCGTCGTGCCGGTTCTGTTATAAAACGATCGGAGAACGGGACACGGTTCACGTTTACCTCTGAGTTTCTACAGGGAAAACAGATATCAATTCAGAAATTTATAGAATTATTGAATAAATAAAGGAGGATGAAGATGAGATGTAAATTATTCACAGGTGACGTCATCTACGCAAGTCAAATGAATATCAATCTTACTACGTGGTGACATCTGCTATTATATGCAGAGTAATATGTTAGGTGATTTTGCTAGACGTGGTAATAGTGCAATTCTATAATAATGTTTGTTCTATAGTTAGAAAATATAGAAATCAGTTCAGAAATGTAAAGAAGTATTAAATAAATAGACTAGGGCGTCAATGACATGCATAGAATTCAAATTTGACATTATGTAGAAAATTCAAATGAACATCCTATTGTATGGCGTCAGTTGCAATCATTTGTATGTTAATTGATTTCTCCAAATGTGATAACAACCTTAAAGACATTCATTCTATACTTAAAAAATAGAAATCAAGTCAAAAATGTAAAAAATTATTAATTAAACAGTGCAAAATGTAAATGACACGCAAGTGATTCAAATATGGCATCATCTATAAAACTGAAATAAATGCCACCCCTATTGACTCACATGATATCATCTGCTATCAAATATGAGTTTCGTCAGACATGATAATAGTACGTTCGTATCTGAAAGATTCGTGGAAACTACGAATTACACGATGCTATCCAATAAACCGACTGTCACAGGAAAGTCTAATATCGAACTCCTAATTCCAAGGCTAAAGCCAGTCTTATCAGCGACACAAAGCACACCGCGCACCTTTATCATCTACGGATTTAGCGTAGCAATGGATCAAGAGAGATCAAGATCTCTGGTAGATTAGCCAACGGGAAACACGAAGTAAATCACTTAATTTGACGCCTCTCGTTTATGCCGCGCCCTTCGTAATAAAAAGCGTGATAAGATTTTCTTGTCAGACCATCGGCTAGTCCACGTGTATATGTATACGTGTGAGGGACGCGTTCGTTTTCGTTCAGCGCGATGAGCAAGCTCAGACGAATGACAAGTAGTGTTCAGAGATGAAATAGCGCACCGTCATCGGCGATAATCCTATGTACAAGACAAGGGCTGGCGAATCTTCTATTGCGCTGTCATCCCGGTATTATTACATTGCCCATTTTTATGGAAAATGAATTGTAGTAGGTTAAATCCATTATTTACATTTTTCTCTTATAATTGAAANTGATAATCCTATGTACAAGACAAGGGCTGGCGAATCTTCTATTGCGCTGTCATCCCGGTATTATTACATTGCCCATTTTTATGGAAAATAAATTGTAGTAGGTTAAATCCATTATTTACATTTTTCTCTTATAATTGAAACCAGAAGGGATAACTGGTTAGGATAAAATCTGATTATTAAACTATTGATTCTTAATAATACTATGTACAAGACAAGGGCTGTTGAAGCCTCTATTGCACTATCATTCTGATATTATTACATAGTATTATTACAAATTTTTATGGAAATTATAATAGGTTAAATCCATTCTATACATTTTTTGTTTATAAATGGAATCAGAAGGAATGACTGATCAGGATAAAATCTGATTATTAAACTAGTCATTTTTAATAATATTATGTACAAGACAAGGGCTGGTTAATCTTCTATTGCACCATCATTTTGGTATTGTTACATGGCAAATTTTTATAGAAAATAAATCCATTATTTATATTTTTATTCTACATTTCATTTTCTTTTTTTGTATAAATGATACCAGAAGGAATAAGTGGTCAGGATAAAATCTGATTATTAAATTAAAGAGTTTTAGTAATCTTATATACAAGACAAGAGAGCAGGCGAATCTTCTACTGCACTGACATTCTCATATTACTTCATAGCAAATTTACATTGAAAATAAATTGTAATAGATTAAATGTATTCTATAAATTTTTATTCTACATTTCATTTTTCTTTTATAAATAAGATCAGAAGTGATAAATAGTCAGGATAATTAAACTGGTGAATTTGCTATTGTCATTTTCATATTACATTTCGAACTTTTATATAAAATGAATTAAATTCTAATGCATTACATGAATTTTTTATATTCGTTGTACATTCTATTCCCTTTCACACGTGAAACCAAAAATGATAAGAAGATTATCAGGATTAAATCTGATCACTAGGCTGTGGTTTTTCATGCAAAATAAAATTTTTAGAGTGGGGGTTTCAAAAATGGGATTTAGTAATAACGTTCTTTAATTTCTTATGCTATTATTTGCTGTTAATGCTTTATGTACTTCTGTGCATTCTCCATACCTTCTACTTTTTTTGATACACCCAATTTTGTTATAACTGCATAAAGCCCGCAGTCTCTTGATTATGCATTATATTATACTTAAAACCATTGTACGACTTGAATTCGTATTATAATGCTCCCTTTTCAGCAGTTCGAAAAAGTCCCAATGCAAATCAATCTTGAGAAAACTGCCGCGGGGTAAACTCGACTTACCCCCATCGCGACGGGGCGCCTTTTTATTTGTACACCGAATAGAAAGAATAGCAATTAGGCAACGCGTTATCCAGCTGCGTCCACGGAACTCGAACAGAACTTCGTTTCGGGGGGTTGTCACTCGCTCCCGGAATTAGTCGTCTACCTTATGACTCCATTCAGCGCCGGCTAACAATAAGAACAAGCCGGGCGAGAGTTAATCGGAAATACCCGTTTGCAAGTCGCGATCCAAGCGTCGCAGCCTCGTACATTATTTACAACGGAATTA
The DNA here is from genome assembly GCA_019453355.1 of Ceratina japonica. NCBI lineage: Eukaryota > Metazoa > Arthropoda > Insecta > Hymenoptera > Apidae > Ceratina > Ceratina japonica. The sequence goes on from SMSR01008638.1 coordinate 12,620, forward strand.
CCATTAAATAAGCGCGTTCCGGCAGCTATGACCGGGCGACGCGTGGCCGGGTTACGAATTAACCCCGTTCATTTGGAAACAGCCCGAACGTATTTCTTCCACCCCGTTTTTCGATACGGCCCCGCCCCGGTCGGCACCATCGACGGTGAGAAGTGTTCCGGAATGTAAATAAGCTCCGGGGCACCGGCCCGTGTAAACCCTCGGCAAATAGCGCGTTCGTGATATTATTTAACGGCAAATAGTTGCCGCTAGACGTGTTGGAACGGTGTCAGTGGGCCCGCTCGATCCTCCCCGTTTCCCGGTTTCTTCAGCTATTAAACCTTTTAAAAGTGTTTACTCGGCCTCACTCTTGTCTCCTAAGAAAGAAACCGGCTTAGGAAACAATTTAAGTATAATTTACACCAAACTCAATTTTCTGCAGACCAAATTTTATTACTACTTTCATTAAAAATTTTATTAACGATTATATTATAATATTAGAATCTTGAATAAGATCTCGCTGCTTCTTCAAAGATAGCAGTAGCAGTACCCCGTTCGTGGCATTTCGAATGGTAACACACATGCAAGGCAGTAGTGTATCTAACCTCAAATTTCAGTGTATGGTAGTTCACTTTAGTGTAAACAAAGTAATTTTTTCTTAGTTCTGAAAATGTCTACTTTTGTGCCAAATAAAGTGTATTTGCGGGGAATTTGATTGCACTACTCTATTCAAAAGAAATCTGCAGCTGAAGCACATAGAATTTTTGTTGAGACTTATGGTGACAATGGTTTGTCGGATACGACATGCACAGACTGGTTTCGACGCTTCAAAAATAATGATTTTGAACTTGAGGATAAAGAACGTTCTCTTCGAAACAATTTGAAGACGAAAAGTTGGAGGAATTACTCGATCAAGAATGATGTCAGACGCTAGCAGAACTTGGAAAAACATTACAAGTAGATGAGTCTTTGAATCAAATGTTTTTGTTCCTTATAATTTAAATAAAGCTTTCATTTTGTAAAATAAACAGCGAGAACTTATTCAAGGTCCTAATATATTCATATTACATTTATTTTGTACTATTTATTTATATTACATTTATTTTGTACTATTTATTTATATTACATTTATTTTGTACTATTTATTTATATTACATTTATTTTGTACTATTTATTTATATTACATTTATTTTGTAATATTTATTCGTAAATACATTTATTTTAGGGGGAGTTAATTCAGGAGACCCGGGAAAGTGTAAGGGATGCCTCATTGAACCGTCATTCATTCAGAAGTTGGCAAGTCTCGATTCCGCGGATCCCACAATCGCGATCATAATTAACGTAAGCGTTAATAGGCTCGCCGAAATTCCTGACGTCCCCCGAAGATAGGGGGGGACCGAACGCGTTACGTAATAACAATGAACGGGTTGGCCGCGGGATCCGTGAGGATCGCAGACAGCGCTTATTATAATAGCCGGAGAGGACGCGGAGCCTTCGGGCTACGGAGGACGGTTTTCCTGTTATTTGCAGATCGTGCACGTGCAACGCGGATCGATTGCGATGCAGCTCTTGTTGGAATAGAGTATGGAGAATGCAGAATATAGCGAGCAATGTGACCGGGCGCCGGGGGAAGGGTTGGCCGCGTCGAACAGGGACGGACGGTCAGGAGAAAGGAACAGGAGACGGAGGGTGAGGCGGATTGGCGAACAGATGCGCAGCACGATCGCGAAGCCCGATGTATTGCGTTTGCTAATCCCCGGCATGGCTGACAGTATAATACACCGCTTTGCAAACAGCAGCAACATCGGTGGTGCTGCTCCTGCTGCCGGTGTTGCAGTTGCCTTGCAACCCCTTCGGCACCTCTCTTGAGCCAGCTAAGTGTGCATGTACGTATGTATCCATGCATGTAAGTGTCCGTGTATGTTAGTATCCATGTATGTCAGTATACATGTATGTAAGTATCCATGTATGTAAGTATCCATGTATGTAAGTATCTATGTATGTAAGTATGCATGTATGTAAGTATCTATGTATGTAAGTATGCATGTATGTAAGTATGCATGTATGTAAGTATGCATGTATGTAAGTATGCATGTATGTAAGTATGTGTGGATGTGTGGGCCGCGGCGGGACCAGATCGTACGTGAGGGTACGCGACGCGCACTTGTGCCCGTGTAGGTACATAAGGACCGGGGTACGTGTACTCATTCATAGGGGACACACGCCGGCATGGGGAGCCGTAGCCGTGGCACATTGCGATGGAACCTGGAACCGTTTAACCTTCCAGTCCATGATCCTCTTCCGAATGCATTTCGTGTACGTTGATAACGCATTCTGCTGCTGCTGATGCTGCGAATTGTAGTCAGATTGCAATGAGAAAAATATGCGGACTCCAATGTGGTCCGATATTCGGCTCGTAAGCGGGGAGACTCCGATAAGCCAGAATGTCAACGATATCCACGAAATTAACCATAAATATGAGTCAACCGGTTCAGCTATACTTTGTATGTAATAAGATATAAAATAGTAAAATTGTCTTATGTTGTTAAGGGAGTTTACTTGATAATTGATTTTGATACTTGAAATGAATTTTCATCGACTATATTAACCAATAGCTAAAGAGTTGACGATAAAATTTACTTGAAATTTTGTGTGGGATTAAACATTAAACGAGTACGTATGTATTTTTCAAATATTCGTTTAATTTTACACAAAATTTCAAGTAAGGTTTATTGTTAATTTAGATATTTATTAATACAGTCGATGAAAATTCATTGTCCCATAAGATTTATATATTATAAAGCAACGAATGGCCTTAAAATTTTTACACAAATCTCTTTATATGCAATCGAAAGCCTATGCAAAATTTTAGCTAAATCTTGTCGTTAATTCAATTATCAAGTAAACTCCCTTAAAGTTGTATTAATTAATTAAATTTAGTATGGCACTAAAGTTAAATATAGGTATTTATCAATTTATCAAAATTTCAATTATACGAAAAATGTGAGAGTTGTTTTGTTATACTGTTAAAATTGCAATTACTATTTAAATTTATTATAGCATCAAGGTAAAGCACCAGCAATATTAAATTGCACTTAAACATAAACAGTATAAATATTGTATATATGTATGTATGTGAGTAGATTAAGTATATAAATTTAAGTAATTTAGTATAAAAGATTGTAAGTAGATTTAATATTAATATTGTATGAGACATGAAATCTCTGCTAAAAATTTCAGGAACGGACAAAAGCTGTCCAATACTAAAAGCGATAAACTTTTACAAAAATCTATATTTTTAGACAGAGAAGTAAAATATACATATATAATTATTACATTAAGCCTAACCTGTTAATTCTGAAGCTGCGAGACTCCTTAGAAATCGGTTGACTTGTCGTGCAGGATTCTTATTCAGAAGAAATCTGAGCCTGTAGGGAACGTCAGCGATGGCTTTTCGTTAAACACTCGGTCGAACGACGCGACGGGCGTCCATTCAAGGGATTGGAATCGTCCGACGGTGAAACGTCGTGTCGAATGGAACGGCTCGATTAATTCTCGCGAATGCCTCCGCCATCCCCGAGGAGCGAGGAGGAGCCCGGAGAGCCCGAGAACGGGAATAAAAACAATCGACCGTGAACTTGTTCCTGCCCGTGGAATCGTTCAACGAGCGTCCCGGGGTCCTCGCGAGGGTCCAAGACAGAGAGAAGAGGGCGAGAGCAAGAAATGAAGAAAAAAATCGTCGACCAAACAACGATCACAAAGACTCAGCGGAGCACCGCGGGTAATTTTATTTTTCCTACGAACCGGCGAAGGAGAACCGTTGACAAAACGCGCATACATACTAATACGTACGTACGTATAATGTGGACGCGCGCGTTCGGAGCGACGTTGATCGTCGAATACGCACATTCGCCGATCCTCTTCAAGTGGCCCGGTTGAATCAAAGTAAAACGGACGACATTCGGAATCGCGAGCGTACAAAGGCGCGGACAAAAGCGACCATTGAAAGTAGGAATCGAGCTGAATGTGACCCGGTCCTGGGACCTCTCGATACCGGGGCGCGCGCACACACGCACACCTAGTCGAGGAGGTCCACGGTCGCTGGGCCTGAATGGAGGCTTTCCTGGGAACGAGTAATCTCGCTTATACGCGTGGAGCTCTCGAAGCCCTCGGCGGGCCCCTCGAGCGTTCGTTCCTTCTCTGATAGCGAAAAACGGGGGCAAAAAAAAAGCGCGTTCTTCAAACGAAGAAAATCTCCGGTGAAAAGGATCGTCCTCTTTGATCTCGTCAGGAAATGAATGCAAGGAGTGTTGACCTTTTTGCGGCGGACACGGTGAAACGGGGTTAACGCATATTGCCACGACGTTCGGTCGACCCTCTCCGCGACCCCCGCGGCTGAAATTTCCCCCAACGATATCTCGATTCAACTTACAGCTTCAACAATCCTCCCCTTTAATACATTCATTGCGACACAACGAGACGTATTGTTCGTACGTTCGAGGTTTCGTCGAAAATGTTTTACCGGAAATGAGAGAATTTTTTGGAAAAATCTGTCCGTCGTTCGAGGCGACGGGGTAGCTACAGCACTGGCAGGGTTAGTTCCGCACGAGTAAATCGGCCGATTCGAACAACTACCGGGTAAAGCACGCGATTTTTCCTTTTCCCCGGCCTCCCGACCTCCGACGTGCATTGTCTCTGATTCAAAGGCGACACGAAGATTGCCGGTTGATAGGTTATCTTCGGGCGGACTGGTTTCCGCTAGGGAAAAAAGTCTTCACAGACGGGAGACGTCGAAAGGCTTCGATTGTCTTAATTCCGAGAGAAGGTTGCCAGCCGCACGATTTCACCGGGCAAAAGTCCTACAGGGGACGGAGAGAAATTTCATTACCCCCGTTTGGCTCTTTCTCTCAATGAAAACTTAGAAGAAAAGTCACCCCCTCCCCCCACCCCTGTCTTATCTCGCGTCGTTTCACCTATTCATTCTCACGTTGCATTTTATTTAAAAAATCTACACTTGTAAGTTTTTTTAATATAATATGCAAATAGGCTACGAGTTAGATCTAATAGAAAAATCCTCTTCTTTTATTAATCCTTCTTAGAATTGATTTTAGGCTCACAATGGAATAAAAGTTAGAAAAGTAGTAACTTATTTTGTT
>SMSR01008640.1:0-23191 GCA_019453355.1 Ceratina japonica
AATATAAATTACATTTATTCTACAAAATAAAATAATAATAACATATAATAACATATAATAATAACATCTAACAATTAATCCACATTAATTACCAAGAGAGAAACTGGCTAAACCTGTCTTTCTTGAACTATCTGAATTCTAACTTAAAATATATGCAGGAGGAGGATTACGGTAAGTATTTTTGCTTGTTGTCGGCCGGAGCGAGGAAGGGGCGATGGAGCGCGCGGCGCAAGAAGAAAGACGAGCCGCAAAAGAAACAAGACCGCCGGGAGGAGGAAGAAGAAGAATGGCCAGGTTTAAAAATAGCCGCGTGCATTTTCAAATAAAAAGTGATAAGTAACCTGCGGGATATAACGATTAAGCCGGCGGGCTGCGAGGCGAGAACCGCGCGGGGAGGGACCGCCGTGAGTGGGTAAAAAAAACGAGAACGATGAGAGGCCGGGCCGGTGCACCGTTCGCCAAAAGGAAGAGAGTCCCCGCACAATTGTACGGGAACGAGGATGATTCTTGGTCCGGCCAGGTGATCAAACCCGGCTTTACGATATTTAATTCATGTTGTAGCCTTTCAGATTGATTGCGAATTGTATTACGGAGCTACAACGTTTTATGATGCTCTATGACGTCCAATCAGATGATCAAACATGGCTTCAGGATATTTACAATTTTATATGAATTTTATTATAGATATACGATATTTTATAATATTACAAAGCACACATATTTTATGTAAGGAATTGTGGAGAAAGTTGTGCTTTGTTTTCTCTATAGTCAGAGACTCGATTCTATTATTTTATATGAAGTGGAATTGAAATAATGTGCAGAGTCAACAATTGCCAATTAGTGTTGAGTTAAATTCAAGTTTTAATCCTTTATCTGCTACCCTGTTCGCATGTGCAACTTTGTAAGGAAGTAGGGGATCGCAGGGAAAGTTATACACTCTGTTACATGTATGTATATATGTATACACGATACAGGCTCAGTATATTGCCTTGCCTTAGCTAGAATAAAATGTCAAAACCGGTGAGGTGCGTAAACTACCTGGCGCGGAGAGGCTTTTACGCGTATTTCAGTTCACCGGAGCAAATCGAGCGAGTCTAGTTTCAATTGCACTCGGCCTGGCGCGGAGAAGTCGGCGGAGAAAAATTTGAGTGAACGATACGTACTCGATGACTACGCAATTGAAACTGTTTCATACGTTTTGTGCAACGTCGCAGTATAGTTAAATGAAACGTGATGTAACGGAGAACGCGGCCAATTCCATCGGGCTGCCGAGTTTCACTAGAAAATGAGCAGAAATGTGAGGAAATTTGTGTTGTAGCAAAAATGTTCGAAAACCATACGTACATTAATCGTGGAATACGTTCTGATTGGAATTAGAATTCGTTTAGATGAAGCAGAATTTTACTACAATTATTTGTGATTGTAGGAAGTTATACTTTTTTGCTTAGAACCAATGAGATTCGATTTTTCTTAATTTTTTTAATGGTAATTGAAGCATTTAGATGAAGCAGAATTTTACTATAATTATTTGTGATTGTAGGAANTCTTTCTAAATCGTTTTTAATCTCGCAAATGCTGTGAATTATAATATATTCTAATTCCTCTGATATAATGTTCTGCAGAATTAAATTCGACATCTATTTCTAGTATTAAATATTCATCTAATCTCAATGTTTCTAATAAAATATCTTCCATGATCATGTTTTATTATATTTTTTATTTAGGAAGAAAGAAATTCAATTTTCTAGTAATTCTTTCTAAATCGTTTTTAATCTCGCAAATGCTGTGAATTATAATATATTCTAATTCCTCTGATATAATGTTCTGCAGAATTAAATTCGACATCTATTTCTAGTATTAAATATTCATCTAATCTCAATGTTTCTAATAAAATATCTTCCATGATCATGTTTTATTATATTTTTTATTTAGGAAGAAAGAAATTCAATTTTCTAGTAATTCTTTCTAAATCGTTTTTAATCTCGCAAATGCTGTGAATTATAATATATTCTAATTCCTCTGATATAATGTTCTGCAGAATTAAATTCGACATCTATTTCTAGTATTAAATATTCATCTAATCTCAATGTTTCTAATAAAATATCTTCCATGATCATGTTTTATTATATTTTTTATTTAGGAAGAAAGAAATTCAATTTTCTAGTAATTCTTTCTAAATCGTTTTTAATCTCGCAAATGCTGTGAATTATAATATATTCTAATTCCTCTGATATAATGTTCTGCAGAATTAAATTCGACATCTATTTCTAGTATTAAATATTCATCTAATCTCAATGTTTCTAATAAAATATCTTCCATGATCATGTTTTATTATATTTTTTATTTAGGAAGAAAGAAATTCAATTTTCTAGTAATTCTTTCTAAATCGTTTTTAATCTCGCAAATGCTGTGAATTATAATATATTCTAATTCCTCTGATATAATGTTCTGCAGAATTAAATTCGACATCTATTTCTAGTATTAAATATTCATCTAATCTCAATGTTTCTAATAAAATATCTTCCATGATCATGTTTTATTATATTTTTTATTTAGGAAGAAAGAAATTCAATTTTCTAGTAATTCTTTCTAAATCGTTTTTAATCTCGCAAATGCTGTGAATTATAATATATTCTAATTCCTCTGATATAATGTTCTGCAGAATTAAATTCGACATCTATTTCTAGTATTAAATATTCATCTAATCTCAATGTTTCTAATAAAATATCTTCCATGATCATGTTTTATTATATTTTTTATTTAGGAAGAAAGAAATTCAATTTTCTAGTAATTCTTTCTAAATCGTTTTTAATCTCGCAAATGCTGTGAATTATAATATATTCTAATTCCTCTGATATAATGTTCTGCAGAATTAAATTCGACATCTATTTCTAGTATTAAATATTCATCTAATCTCAATGTTTCTAATAAAATATCTTCCATGATCATGTTTTATTATATTTTTTATTTAGGAAGAAAGAAATTCAATTTTCTAGTAATTCTTTCTAAATCGTTTTTAATCTCGCAAATGCTGTGAATTATAATATATTCTAATTCCTCTGATATAATGTTCTGCAGAATTAAATTCGACATCTATTTCTAGTATTAAATATTCATCTAATCTCAATGTTTCTAATAAAATATCTTCCATGATCATGTTTTATTATATTTTTTATTTAGGAAGAAAGAAATTCAATTTTCTAGTAATTCTTTCTAAATCGTTTTTAATCTCGCAAATGCTGTGAATTATAATATATTCTAATTCCTCTGATATAATGTTCTGCAGAATTAAATTCGACATCTATTTCTAGTATTAAATATTCATCTAATCTCAATGTTTCTAATAAAATATCTTCCATGATCATGTTTTATTATATTTTTTATTTAGGAAGAAAGAAATTCAATTTTCTAGTAATTCTTTCTAAATCGTTTTTAATCTCGCAAATGCTGTGAATTATAATATATTCTAATTCCTCTGATATAATGTTCTGCAGAATTAAATTCGACATCTATTTCTAGTATTAAATATTCATCTAATCTCAATGTTTCTAATAAAATATCTTCCATGATCATGTTTTATTATATTTTTTATTTAGGAAGAAAGAAATTCAATTTTCTAGTAATTCTTTCTAAATCGTTTTTAATCTCGCAAATGCTGTGAATTATAATATATTCTAATTCCTCTGATATAATGTTCTGCAGAATTAAATTCGACATCTATTTCTAGTATTAAATATTCATCTAATCTCAATGTTTCTAATAAAATATCTTCCATGATCATGTTTTATTATATTTTTTATTTAGGAAGAAAGAAATTCAATTTTCTAGTAATTCTTTCTAAATCGTTTTTAATCTCGCAAATGCTGTGAATTATAATATATTCTAATTCCTCTGATATAATGTTCTGCAGAATTAAATTCGACATCTATTTCTAGTATTAAATATTCATCTAATCTCAATGTTTCTAATAAAATATCTTCCATGATCATGTTTTATTATATTTTTTATTTAGGAAGAAAGAAATTCAATTTTCTAGTAATTCTTTCTAAATCGTTTTTAATCTCGCAAATGCTGTGAATTATAATATATTCTAATTCCTCTGATATAATGTTCTGCAGAATTAAATTCGACATCTATTTCTAGTATTAAATATTCATCTAATCTCAATGTTTCTAATAAAATATCTTCCATGATCATGTTTTATTATATTTTTTATTTAGGAAGAAAGAAATTCAATTTTCTAGTAATTCTTTCTAAATCGTTTTTAATCTCGCAAATGCTGTGAATTATAATATATTCTAATTCCTCTGATATAATGTTCTGCAGAATTAAATTCGACATCTATTTCTAGTATTAAATATTCATCTAATCTCAATGTTTCTAATAAAATATCTTCCATGATCATGTTTTATTATATTTTTTATTTAGGAAGAAAGAAATTCAATTTTCTAGTAATTCTTTCTAAATCGTTTTTAATCTCGCAAATGCTGTGAATTATAATATATTCTAATTCCTCTGATATAATGTTCTGCAGAATTAAATTCGACATCTATTTCTAGTATTAAATATTCATCTAATCTCAATGTTTCTAATAAAATATCTTCCATGATCATGTTTTATTATATTTTTTATTTAGGAAGAAAGAAATTCAATTTTCTAGTAATTCTTTCTAAATCGTTTTTAATCTCGCAAATGCTGTGAATTATAATATATTCTAATTCCTCTGATATAATGTTCTGCAGAATTAAATTCGACATCTATTTCTAGTATTAAATATTCATCTAATCTCAATGTTTCTAATAAAATATCTTCCATGATCATGTTTTATTATATTTTTTATTTAGGAAGAAAGAAATTCAATTTTCTAGTAATTCTTTCTAAATCGTTTTTAATCTCGCAAATGCTGTGAATTATAATATATTCTAATTCCTCTGATATAATGTTCTGCAGAATTAAATTCGACATCTATTTCTAGTATTAAATATTCATCTAATCTCAATGTTTCTAATAAAATATCTTCCATGATCATGTTTTATTATATTTTTTATTTAGGAAGAAAGAAATTCAATTTTCTAGTAATTCTTTCTAAATCGTTTTTAATCTCGCAAATGCTGTGAATTATAATATATTCTAATTCCTCTGATATAATGTTCTGCAGAATTAAATTCGACATCTATTTCTAGTATTAAATATTCATCTAATCTCAATGTTTCTAATAAAATATCTTCCATGATCATGTTTTATTATATTTTTTATTTAGGAAGAAAGAAATTCAATTTTCTAGTAATTCTTTCTAAATCGTTTTTAATCTCGCAAATGCTGTGAATTATAATATATTCTAATTCCTCTGATATAATGTTCTGCAGAATTAAATTCGACATCTATTTCTAGTATTAAATATTCATCTAATCTCAATGTTTCTAATAAAATATCTTCCATGATCATGTTTTATTATATTTTTTATTTAGGAAGAAAGAAATTCAATTTTCTAGTAATTCTTTCTAAATCGTTTTTAATCTCGCAAATGCTGTGAATTATAATATATTCTAATTCCTCTGATATAATGTTCTGCAGAATTAAATTCGACATCTATTTCTAGTATTAAATATTCATCTAATCTCAATGTTTCTAATAAAATATCTTCCATGATCATGTTTTATTATATTTTTTATTTAGGAAGAAAGAAATTCAATTTTCTAGTAATTCTTTCTAAATCGTTTTTAATCTCGCAAATGCTGTGAATTATAATATATTCTAATTCCTCTGATATAATGTTCTGCAGAATTAAATTCGACATCTATTTCTAGTATTAAATATTCATCTAATCTCAATGTTTCTAATAAAATATCTTCCATGATCATGTTTTATTATATTTTTTATTTAGGAAGAAAGAAATTCAATTTTCTAGTAATTCTTTCTAAATCGTTTTTAATCTCGCAAATGCTGTGAATTATAATATATTCTAATTCCTCTGATATAATGTTCTGCAGAATTAAATTCGACATCTATTTCTAGTATTAAATATTCATCTAATCTCAATGTTTCTAATAAAATATCTTCCATGATCATGTTTTATTATATTTTTTATTTAGGAAGAAAGAAATTCAATTTTCTAGTAATTCTTTCTAAATCGTTTTTAATCTCGCAAATGCTGTGAATTATAATATATTCTAATTCCTCTGATATAATGTTCTGCAGAATTAAATTCGACATCTATTTCTAGTATTAAATATTCATCTAATCTCAATGTTTCTAATAAAATATCTTCCATGATCATGTTTTATTATATTTTTTATTTAGGAAGAAAGAAATTCAATTTTCTAGTAATTCTTTCTAAATCGTTTTTAATCTCGCAAATGCTGTGAATTATAATATATTCTAATTCCTCTGATATAATGTTCTGCAGAATTAAATTCGACATCTATTTCTAGTATTAAATATTCATCTAATCTCAATGTTTCTAATAAAATATCTTCCATGATCATGTTTTATTATATTTTTTATTTAGGAAGAAAGAAATTCAATTTTCTAGTAATTCTTTCTAAATCGTTTTTAATCTCGCAAATGCTGTGAATTATAATATATTCTAATTCCTCTGATATAATGTTCTGCAGAATTAAATTCGACATCTATTTCTAGTATTAAATATTCATCTAATCTCAATGTTTCTAATAAAATATCTTCCATGATCATGTTTTATTATATTTTTTATTTAGGAAGAAAGAAATTCAATTTTCTAGTAATTCTTTCTAAATCGTTTTTAATCTCGCAAATGCTGTGAATTATAATATATTCTAATTCCTCTGATATAATGTTCTGCAGAATTAAATTCGACATCTATTTCTAGTATTAAATATTCATCTAATCTCAATGTTTCTAATAAAATATCTTCCATGATCATGTTTTATTATATTTTTTATTTAGGAAGAAAGAAATTCAATTTTCTAGTAATTCTTTCTAAATCGTTTTTAATCTCGCAAATGCTGTGAATTATAATATATTCTAATTCCTCTGATATAATGTTCTGCAGAATTAAATTCGACATCTATTTCTAGTATTAAATATTCATCTAATCTCAATGTTTCTAATAAAATATCTTCCATGATCATGTTTTATTATATTTTTTATTTAGGAAGAAAGAAATTCAATTTTCTAGTAATTCTTTCTAAATCGTTTTTAATCTCGCAAATGCTGTGAATTATAATATATTCTAATTCCTCTGATATAATGTTCTGCAGAATTAAATTCGACATCTATTTCTAGTATTAAATATTCATCTAATCTCAATGTTTCTAATAAAATATCTTCCATGATCATGTTTTATTATATTTTTTATTTAGGAAGAAAGAAATTCAATTTTCTAGTAATTCTTTCTAAATCGTTTTTAATCTCGCAAATGCTGTGAATTATAATATATTCTAATTCCTCTGATATAATGTTCTGCAGAATTAAATTCGACATCTATTTCTAGTATTAAATATTCATCTAATCTCAATGTTTCTAATAAAATATCTTCCATGATCATGTTTTATTATATTTTTTATTTAGGAAGAAAGAAATTCAATTTTCTAGTAATTCTTTCTAAATCGTTTTTAATCTCGCAAATGCTGTGAATTATAATATATTCTAATTCCTCTGATATAATGTTCTGCAGAATTAAATTCGACATCTATTTCTAGTATTAAATATTCATCTAATCTCAATGTTTCTAATAAAATATCTTCCATGATCATGTTTTATTATATTTTTTATTTAGGAAGAAAGAAATTCAATTTTCTAGTAATTCTTTCTAAATCGTTTTTAATCTCGCAAATGCTGTGAATTATAATATATTCTAATTCCTCTGATATAATGTTCTGCAGAATTAAATTCGACATCTATTTCTAGTATTAAATATTCATCTAATCTCAATGTTTCTAATAAAATATCTTCCATGATCATGTTTTATTATATTTTTTATTTAGGAAGAAAGAAATTCAATTTTCTAGTAATTCTTTCTAAATCGTTTTTAATCTCGCAAATGCTGTGAATTATAATATATTCTAATTCCTCTGATATAATGTTCTGCAGAATTAAATTCGACATCTATTTCTAGTATTAAATATTCATCTAATCTCAATGTTTCTAATAAAATATCTTCCATGATCATGTTTTATTATATTTTTTATTTAGGAAGAAAGAAATTCAATTTTCTAGTAATTCTTTCTAAATCGTTTTTAATCTCGCAAATGCTGTGAATTATAATATATTCTAATTCCTCTGATATAATGTTCTGCAGAATTAAATTCGACATCTATTTCTAGTATTAAATATTCATCTAATCTCAATGTTTCTAATAAAATATCTTCCATGATCATGTTTTATTATATTTTTTATTTAGGAAGAAAGAAATTCAATTTTCTAGTAATTCTTTCTAAATCGTTTTTAATCTCGCAAATGCTGTGAATTATAATATATTCTAATTCCTCTGATATAATGTTCTGCAGAATTAAATTCGACATCTATTTCTAGTATTAAATATTCATCTAATCTCAATGTTTCTAATAAAATATCTTCCATGATCATGTTTTATTATATTTTTTATTTAGGAAGAAAGAAATTCAATTTTCTAGTAATTCTTTCTAAATCGTTTTTAATCTCGCAAATGCTGTGAATTATAATATATTCTAATTCCTCTGATATAATGTTCTGCAGAATTAAATTCGACATCTATTTCTAGTATTAAATATTCATCTAATCTCAATGTTTCTAATAAAATATCTTCCATGATCATGTTTTATTATATTTTTTATTTAGGAAGAAAGAAATTCAATTTTCTAGTAATTCTTTCTAAATCGTTTTTAATCTCGCAAATGCTGTGAATTATAATATATTCTAATTCCTCTGATATAATGTTCTGCAGAATTAAATTCGACATCTATTTCTAGTATTAAATATTCATCTAATCTCAATGTTTCTAATAAAATATCTTCCATGATCATGTTTTATTATATTTTTTATTTAGGAAGAAAGAAATTCAATTTTCTAGTAATTCTTTCTAAATCGTTTTTAATCTCGCAAATGCTGTGAATTATAATATATTCTAATTCCTCTGATATAATGTTCTGCAGAATTAAATTCGACATCTATTTCTAGTATTAAATATTCATCTAATCTCAATGTTTCTAATAAAATATCTTCCATGATCATGTTTTATTATATTTTTTATTTAGGAAGAAAGAAATTCAATTTTCTAGTAATTCTTTCTAAATCGTTTTTAATCTCGCAAATGCTGTGAATTATAATATATTCTAATTCCTCTGATATAATGTTCTGCAGAATTAAATTCGACATCTATTTCTAGTATTAAATATTCATCTAATCTCAATGTTTCTAATAAAATATCTTCCATGATCATGTTTTATTATATTTTTTATTTAGGAAGAAAGAAATTCAATTTTCTAGTAATTCTTTCTAAATCGTTTTTAATCTCGCAAATGCTGTGAATTATAATATATTCTAATTCCTCTGATATAATGTTCTGCAGAATTAAATTCGACATCTATTTCTAGTATTAAATATTCATCTAATCTCAATGTTTCTAATAAAATATCTTCCATGATCATGTTTTATTATATTTTTTATTTAGGAAGAAAGAAATTCAATTTTCTAGTAATTCTTTCTAAATCGTTTTTAATCTCGCAAATGCTGTGAATTATAATATATTCTAATTCCTCTGATATAATGTTCTGCAGAATTAAATTCGACATCTATTTCTAGTATTAAATATTCATCTAATCTCAATGTTTCTAATAAAATATCTTCCATGATCATGTTTTATTATATTTTTTATTTAGGAAGAAAGAAATTCAATTTTCTAGTAATTCTTTCTAAATCGTTTTTAATCTCGCAAATGCTGTGAATTATAATATATTCTAATTCCTCTGATATAATGTTCTGCAGAATTAAATTCGACATCTATTTCTAGTATTAAATATTCATCTAATCTCAATGTTTCTAATAAAATATCTTCCATGATCATGTTTTATTATATTTTTTATTTAGGAAGAAAGAAATTCAATTTTCTAGTAATTCTTTCTAAATCGTTTTTAATCTCGCAAATGCTGTGAATTATAATATATTTCTAATTCATTTTATCTCAATGTTCCTAATACAATATCTTCCATGATCATGTTTTATTATGTTTCTTCTTCAGGAAGAATGAAATTCGATTTCTAGTAATTCTTTCTAAATCGTTTTTAATCTTGCAAATGCTGTGAATTATAATATATTCTAATTCCTCTGAAGTAATATTTCGCATGATCATTTTCTATTACTCGTGTCTCTCGTACTTCGAATTAAATTCAATATCTATTTCTGGTATTAAACATTCTTCATCCTATCTCAATATTTATGATCCTAAAACGCTCAATACTTCTTAATTCCATTCCTCAATTAAAAACAAACTAACTACAACATCTTTAACTCTTCCTAAATCATTTTAAACCTCGCAAGTCCTCTAAACAGACTAGTCCTCGATTCGAGACCGACGGGAACGCGCGCAGCGTAGAACGTGATTGAGAGGCGAAGAAAAAAACCGCGCATCCATTCACCGCAATCTGCTTTTCTCTCGGTATTATATAAACGTATGCACGCGCGTACGCTTAGACGTATTTTCGCGTTACACATTGAATAATACATGCGCCTCGCGTATGGAAGTATTTCCTTTCGCGCCCGACCGGCTCTCTCAGTACGTTTCGATCGATCCTACAACGTGAACGTAACAACACTAACAACAACAAGAACGACAACGACAACAATAGTAATAAAAGGGAACAATAATAATAGATACCAAGGATAATAATCAGTGTTCGTCCGTTAATCGGCCATCGAGAATTCAGTGGTGGCAGCGCGGATCGACGGACCGTCTCTCTTCGAGTGATCGATCGTGCTCGCCGGAGGACGCGATCCGTCAGGTGATCCTCGAAACTAGATTTTTAATGCGCACCTGGAACGAGGAGGTAACCGCGATGTCGCGTTGTCCTGTAACGCGTTTCGGTTTGGTCAGTGCCGAGGGCAACCTTCGGGTGTCCCTCCGCCTCCGGCTCCGGCTTCACTGAAAGAAAAGGAAGAGGGAAAGGAACGAGTTCTTCGGTCGCCCGTGGCGTGCACAGTCTAGTTCAAGACTCCTCGCGATGATAGTGAACGTCCCATGAAGATTCCTCCGGCTACTGCTGCTCTTCACCTCTTCTTCTCGTCGTCCCGTCGTCTGAGGCCAGAAAACCGAACTAGTGTCAACCTGCCGCCGGCCCACGGCTCGCGAAACCTCTCACAGGTCAGTGAACGTATATATACGTATAAACCACCTCACGGATTTCTCGCCCTTTTTTCTAAAAGAACTCGCGCCCCAAGTGTCATCTCGCCGCCAATTGCTGAACCTATTATCGTCGGCTCTCGACTTCTATATATATATCGTATACGTCTATATTTTAATATACGTATAATATAGAAGTAAGAAGTGAGTATTGATGTTTGTCGACAAGTCTGACTGTCAGTTTAATGAATATATCGAGATGGCGAAATCGTTGGGAGGTTTGAGTTCGAAGTGCGACTACTATGAATTATCCGATCGTGTTAAAAATATGGTTTTATTTAATGAGCAGGTGATTCGGTTATCTGGGAGGAAAATTTGCGATTGTTTTAATGAAGACCGTTGGGCTGTGTCTACTGGCTGCATGCGCATGCCGCTGGTCACGTTTCGACGTGCTCGCCAGCGTAACGATGATTGATTAAGCGATACGAAATTTTACGATTGCCGTAGATGTTGGAAAATATTTGAGGACGACGGAATTCGATTACCGCGGTTGTGTACGGTTTCGGTCACGTTTTCCGCGGCAGCCGCCGAGAGAGAATGGGTATCGATTCACCGATGATCGTCGAGAACTTTGGTGTCACGTGGAAAAATTACGCGAGATCCCGCGTACGAGACGTCGTTTCCCAAGGAAAATTGTCAGGAATCGCGGGGAACGTGGTAGTAGTTGTAATAAGAAATTGTAGGAAGTCTGAGGAATGGAATGAGAGTTTTTTTTTTTTAGTTCTTGAACTATTTTTAATTTCGTTAATTATAATTGATAGCAATCGTAGGAAAGACGATAGAAGAAGTATATATGTGAAGTATATGTATGAAGATGATTGCTAGAACAAGATCACTGAGAGAATGATAAAAATTGCAGGAAAAAATTGTAAGGAGAATTCTCCTACAGTAGGAATGAATTATTCTCTTCCTCTCTTCCAATTCTTCAATTTCACTAATTAAAATTGTTAGAATTTTTTATGGAAATCGTAGAAAACACGAAATTATAGGAACTGTGAGGAATGGAACGAGAGTTTTATATGAAGATTGCTAGAACAAGATCACTGAGAGAATGATAAAAATTGCAGGAAAAAATTGTAAGGAGAATTCTCCTACAGTAAGAATGATATTATTCTCTTCCTTTCTTCCAATTCTTCAATTTCACTAATTAAAATTGTTAGAATTTTTTATGGAAATCGTAGAAAACACGAAATTATAGGAACTGTGAGGAATGGAACGAGAGTTTTTTCTAGTTCTCTGATTATTTTTAATTTCGCCAATTAATATTGATAGCAATCGTAGGAAAGATGATAGGAGAAGTATACATATATGTGAAGATTGCTAGAACAAGATTACGAAGAGAATGATAAAAACTGCAGGGAAAAATTTTAAGGAGAATTCTCCTACAGTAAGAATGATATTATTCTCTTCCTTTCTTCCAATTCTTCATTTCATTAATTAAAATTGTTAGAATTTTATGAAAATCGTAGAAAATAGAAGTTGCATAAGAAATGGCAGGAAAAGATCATGAATGATCGCAATTATAGGAAAAATGCTGTAGTAGCAATAAAAGTTTCTTCTTTTTTACTCTCGAGGAATTCTTCATTTCACTGAGCAAAAAAGTTGATTGATAGAAGCGTTATGTGAGAAATGAGAGGAAGAGATCACTAATAGAATGACACCAAGTATTATAACAAAAAAATTGTAGTAGCAACGATACAAGTGATTTACAGGAGTTGCAGTAATGAAAATGATTTAACACTGAGCAATCAGCTGTCTGCTAATCTTTATAATTTATTCTATTATTAATTATTTATTATAACAAAAAAATTGTAGTAGTAACGATACAAGTGATTTACAGGAGTTGCAGTAATGAAAATGATTTAACACTAAGCAATCAGCTGTCTGCTAATCTTTATAACACCTAAACAAAAATTTGCACAACAAACATTGAATCGATCACTGTACGACTTATCATAGTACTGCAGGTAATACTATATTAATTTTTACTCTAACGTAGATAATAAGCATCTGTCGTAATGACGATTTGATTATTATAATTTATCGACCTCTCGCGCAGTATTTATGGCTGTGTTTTCTTGTAAACCTTAGGTGCCCGATAGGCGTTAGAGGCTGGGACATGCACGTGTTATGTCATCGCGAAAAAATTCACGCGATCAGCTGGAGAGCTTCGTGAGCATTACTTTCGCGTGAGAATAGTAACGAGAAAGCTCGATCGATCACAGCCTCCGTTATCTTACCGTGAAATCGCGATTGGCTTTAATTGTGTAATTTGTTTACACGGTTTCCCTGCGTACTCAATGAGTATCATTAGATTCTCGAGTTTTCCTTGGGGAGTCCTTCTCTCTCGTTTAATTCATTTAGAAAATTGTGTATAAATCCAGTTTATTGTCAATGTTTCCAAGACAATTAATCTTGCATCAGTAAGAACGATTTGGGAGCACATGGTTGTGTGTCATTAAACTAATTAGGAAAATCGGCGGAGCATTCGAGGTACCGGTTGGTTCGTTACGATTTGTTACCTTTTTCTTCGAATTTCAATCATTCATAATTGCACGCCGCGGTTGCGTTTGTATCCTGCAACCTGAACCAGTTTTTTTTCTTAGTTCACCGCACCTGTGGTTTCACGTGCGCGCTCGTAGTAGATCGTAAAATCCGCTACTCAATGACTAAAGTATCTCCGCGATTCTAGGTTTTCCTTTTAATCGAAATAGAATCATCCGTGTTTATTCAGTTTTTTTCTTCTCTCTCACTGAATCACCTCGCCGGATCTCGATTCAATCTGTGAACTGCATGAATCTATTCTGGCGCAATAGTGTCTGTTAATCTCACTATTAAATCGGTATCTATAACGTCAAGTACGATCTTTTCCTGTTAGAAAGAAATAATTCCTACTATATAGTAATCCTGCAAGTCTTGTAAAGAAACAATTCCTTATGGTAATTCTGCAAGTCCTGTAAAGAAATAATTCCTTATGGTAATTCTGCACTTCCTGTAAAGAAACAATTCCTTCTAGTAATTCTGCAAGTCCTGTAAAGAAACAATTCTTTACAGTAATCCTGCAAGTCCTGTAAAGAAACAATTCCTTATAGCAATCCTGCAACAATGTTCAATAATTTCTAATTTTGCAATTCCCATAAAGAAATAATTCCATTTAATATTAAATCGTTTTCAATTCTGAGAGTCTTCTAATTCTTTTAATTATTAATCCTGCAACAATGTTCAATAATTTCTAATTTTGCAATTCCCATAAAGAAATAATTCCATTTAATATTAAATCGTTTTCAATTCTGAAAGTCTTCTAATTCTTTTAATTATTAATCCTGCAACAATGTTCAATAATTTCTATAATCTTGCAATTCCTATAAAGAAATAATTCCATTTAATATTAAATCATTTTCAATTCTGAAAGTCTTCTAATTCTTTTAATTAGTAATCCTTCAACAATGTTCAATAATTTCTAATTCTGCAATTCCTATAAAGAAATAATTCCATTTACTATTAAATCATTTTCAATTCTGAAAGTCTTCTAATTCTTTTAATTATTAATCCTGCAACAATGTTCAATAATTTCTAATTTTGCAATTCCTATAAAGAAATAATTCCATTTAATATTAAATCATTTTCAATTCTGAAAGTCTTCTAATTCTTTTAATTAGTAATCCTTCAACAATGTTCAATAATTTCTAATTCTGCAATTCCTATAAAGAAATAATTCCATTTACTATTAAATCATTTTCAATTCTGAAAGTCTTCTAATTCTTTTAATTATTAATCCTGCAACAATGTTCAATAATTTCTAATTTTGCAATTCCTATAAAGAAATAATTCCATTTAATATTAAATCATTTTCAATTCTGAAAGTCTTCTAATTCTTTTAATTAGTAATCCTTCAACAATGTTCAATAATTTCTAATTCTGCAATTCCTATAAAGAAATAATTCCATTTACTATTAAATCATTTTCAATTCTGAAAGTCTTCTAATTCTTTTAATTATTAATCCTGCAACAATGTTCAATAATTTCTAATTTTGCAATTCCTATAAAGAAATAATTCCATTTAATATTAAATCATTTTCAATTCTGAAAGTCTTCTAATTCTTTTAATTAGTAATCCTTCAACAATGTTCAATAATTTCTAATTCTGCAATTCCTATAAAGAAATAATTCCATTTACTATTAAATCATTTTCAATTCTGAAAGTCTTCTAATTCTTTTAATTATTAATCCTGCAACAATGTTCAATAATTTCTAATTTTGCAATTCCTATAAAGAAATAATTCCATTTAATATTAAATCATTTTCAATTCTGAAAGTCTTCTAATTCTTTTAATTAGTAATCCTTCAACAATGTTCAATAATTTCTAATTCTGCAATTCCTATAAAGAAATAATTCCATTTACTATTAAATCATTTTCAATTCTGAAAGTCTTCTAATTCTTTTAATTATTAATCCTGCAACAATGTTCAATAATTTCTAATTTTGCAATTCCTATAAAGAAATAATTCCATTTAATATTAAATCATTTTCAATTCTGAAAGTCTTCTAATTCTTTTAATTAGTAATCCTTCAACAATGTTCAATAATTTCTAATTCTGCAATTCCTATAAAGAAATAATTCCATTTACTATTAAATCATTTTCAATTCTGAAAGTCTTCTAATTCTTTTAATTATTAATCCTGCAACAATGTTCAATAATTTCTAATTTTGCAATTCCTATAAAGAAATAATTCCATTTAATATTAAATCATTTTCAATTCTGAAAGTCTTCTAATTCTTTTAATTAGTAATCCTTCAACAATGTTCAATAATTTCTAATTCTGCAATTCCTATAAAGAAATAATTCCATTTACTATTAAATCATTTTCAATTCTGAAAGTCTTCTAATTCTTTTAATTATTAATCCTGCAACAATGTTCAATAATTTCTAATTTTGCAATTCCTATAAAGAAATAATTCCATTTAATATTAAATCATTTTCAATTCTGAAAGTCTTCTAATTCTTTTAATTAGTAATCCTTCAACAATGTTCAATAATTTCTAATTCTGCAATTCCTATAAAGAAATAATTCCATTTACTATTAAATCATTTTCAATTCTGAAAGTCTTCTAATTCTTTTAATTATTAATCCTGCAACAATGTTCAATAATTTCTAATTTTGCAATTCCTATAAAGAAATAATTCCATTTAATATTAAATCATTTTCAATTCTGAAAGTCTTCTAATTCTTTTAATTAGTAATCCTTCAACAATGTTCAATAATTTCTAATTCTGCAATTCCTATAAAGAAATAATTCCATTTACTATTAAATCATTTTCAATTCTGAAAGTCTTCTAATTCTTTTAATTATTAATCCTGCAACAATGTTCAATAATTTCTAATTTTGCAATTCCTATAAAGAAATAATTCCATTTAATATTAAATCATTTTCAATTCTGAAAGTCTTCTAATTCTTTTAATTAGTAATCCTTCAACAATGTTCAATAATTTCTAATTCTGCAATTCCTATAAAGAAATAATTCCATTTACTATTAAATCATTTTCAATTCTGAAAGTCTTCTAATTCTTTTAATTATTAATCCTGCAACAATGTTCAATAATTTCTAATTTTGCAATTCCTATAAAGAAATAATTCCATTTAATATTAAATCATTTTCAATTCTGAAAGTCTTCTAATTCTTTTAATTAGTAATCCTTCAACAATGTTCAATAATTTCTAATTCTGCAATTCCTATAAAGAAATAATTCCATTTACTATTAAATCATTTTCAATTCTGAAAGTCTTCTAATTCTTTTAATTATTAATCCTGCAACAATGTTCAATAATTTCTAATTTTGCAATTCCTATAAAGAAATAATTCCATTTAATATTAAATCATTTTCAATTCTGAAAGTCTTCTAATTCTTTTAATTAGTAATCCTTCAACAATGTTCAATAATTTCTAATTCTGCAATTCCTATAAAGAAATAATTCCATTTACTATTAAATCATTTTCAATTCTGAAAGTCTTCTAATTCTTTTAATTATTAATCCTGCAACAATGTTCAATAATTTCTAATTTTGCAATTCCTATAAAGAAATAATTCCATTTAATATTAAATCATTTTCAATTCTGAAAGTCTTCTAATTCTTTTAATTAGTAATCCTTCAACAATGTTCAATAATTTCTAATTCTGCAATTCCTATAAAGAAATAATTCCATTTACTATTAAATCATTTTCAATTCTGAAAGTCTTCTAATTCTTTTAATTATTAATCCTGCAACAATGTTCAATAATTTCTAATTTTGCAATTCCTATAAAGAAATAATTCCATTTAATATTAAATCATTTTCAATTCTGAAAGTCTTCTAATTCTTTTAATTAGTAATCCTTCAACAATGTTCAATAATTTCTAATTCTGCAATTCCTATAAAGAAATAATTCCATTTACTATTAAATCATTTTCAATTCTGAAAGTCTTCTAATTCTTTTAATTATTAATCCTGCAACAATGTTCAATAATTTCTAATTTTGCAATTCCTATAAAGAAATAATTCCATTTAATATTAAATCATTTTCAATTCTGAAAGTCTTCTAATTCTTTTAATTAGTAATCCTTCAACAATGTTCAATAATTTCTAATTCTGCAATTCCTATAAAGAAATAATTCCATTTACTATTAAATCATTTTCAATTCTGAAAGTCTTCTAATTCTTTTAATTATTAATCCTGCAACAATGTTCAATAATTTCTAATTTTGCAATTCCTATAAAGAAATAATTCCATTTAATATTAAATCATTTTCAATTCTGAAAGTCTTCTAATTCTTTTAATTAGTAATCCTTCAACAATGTTCAATAATTTCTAATTCTGCAATTCCTATAAAGAAATAATTCCATTTACTATTAAATCATTTTCAATTCTGAAAGTCTTCTAATTCTTTTAATTATTAATCCTGCAACAATGTTCAATAATTTCTAATTTTGCAATTCCTATAAAGAAATAATTCCATTTAATATTAAATCATTTTCAATTCTGAAAGTCTTCTAATTCTTTTAATTAGTAATCCTTCAACAATGTTCAATAATTTCTAATTCTGCAATTCCTATAAAGAAATAATTCCATTTACTATTAAATCATTTTCAATTCTGAAAGTCTTCTAATTCTTTTAATTATTAATCCTGCAACAATGTTCAATAATTTCTAATTCTGCAATTCCTATAAAGAAATAATTCCATTTAATATTAAATCATTTTCAATTCTGAAAGTCTTCTAATTCTTTTAATTATTAATCCTGCAACAATGTTCAATAATTTCTAATTCTGCAATTCCTACAAAGAAATAATTCCATATAATATTAAGTCATTTTCAATTTTGATAGTCCTCTAATTCTCCGTGCTATTAAATAATTTTTGATCTTGCAACTCCCATAAGAAATAAGGCTTCTAATTACTGTTATTCACAATTTGTGAAGTACCAGCTTCTAACACTAATTGCAATTCAAACATTTCATCACAGTTGACTTGCATAATTATTAAGTAGCAAAGGAGAACAGTCGTTGAACTGGACTCCATGGGAGAGGAGAGTTACGACGAATAAATACTTCTTGGATAAGCCTGAAATACTTTCTTCCAGGCATTAGCAGTATGTCTGAACCATTAAAAGAAATTAATACACGGCTGTTTTAATCAAAGTGTGTTTAAAAAGGATTAACACATAGTTGTTTTAATCGAAGGATAACAGGATTATTGATTTACAATTCCTATCAGCTTTTACTCACAGCCAGCAGTTTAGTTCAGAAAACGAAGAGAATTGTTCATCTGGACTTTGTATATGTATAGCCATATACACTGCACGAGAGATCAATAAATTGTAACAATCAAATAATGATTAGAACAGGTACTTATTTATTACATTTATTCTTGAACCAATGTTGACTCAACTATATGCCAATAGTAAATGGCCAATTTTCAGATGGCTCAACTATATACCAACAGTAAATGCTACTAGGGTAGGATGTCGTGTTATATATACGAGGGGAAGTTAAAAAGTAAAGGGAGATTCCAGAAAAGGGGCATTTATCCTAATAAAATCTGATATAACTGATGTACACGTACATGCATAATCATGAGTACTGGTTACACACAGAGGAACACGCACCGCAAACAATTTTGAACCAGTCATGGAACCACGTGCAATTGAAATTGGCCCAAAATCGTTTGAGGCACCTACATACACTTTTATTATCGACTCTATAGCCGACACATCCTTAAGGAAATGACTGTCCGATTGTTTAAATCGTAGTATAACAAGATAAGTGGTTAACAATTCCCGTAAGACTTTAGCGATGTTTAAGGAAAGAACATACTGTCGATGATTTGAAACTATCACGTGAGATTACTCATCCACCGTTTGTTATCATAATCGTCCAATAAATCAAGCCGGCGTCGACGATTTGCATTCAAATTTTTCCTCTTGTATAAAAGATGATTCCTGTTAAAGCCTCCCCGCTCGCCCCGTTGAGGACGTCGGCGTCTCTCCACCGCCGTCCGCTTCGCCAGCGGCGATTACCAGGATGCGTCATCAGAATTTCTATCATCAGGAATCGTTAACGCCTTATTATTGTTATTATGCATACGTATGTTTTTTTGCGTCAATTCGTACGGACGCGCACCGTTCCTGGAAGTATCTCGTATTTTCGGCCCCGACGTGTTGGCTCAAGCTATTCTACACGCGCGATCGCCGATCGTCCAATTTGAACGTTCGCACTCGTACTTGAACGTTATTCCCCGATCGTCTATGCTAATTTTAACGATTTTATTACGTGTACTCGATCGCGAAGTCGATGGACTAGAATTAATCGACGGATTTCATTGAAATAAACGTACGAGTACGAAGTCCAGAAGTATATTTAAAGACGTATGAATTGTTACAGAAAAAATAATGATAAAGTATTGAAATTTTACTAGGTAGTAAATATTGCATTGATAAAACACTGTATAAAGTTTGAGAAATTTTGCAAGCCTATTGAAAAAGTTATTAAGTCTTGAATTCTCTCGAATGATAGAATTTTTATTTAATTTATGAAAATATATGAACGCAATGACAGAATTTTGTAATTTTTTTTATAATTCTTAATAGATGATTTAAGAATATATTAAAGTGTAAATAATGTAAATTTCGAGGATATTATTTAGATACATGTATAATACGTATACATTATATAAAATGCATATAACACTACAATAATTTACATTTGATATTTATAATACTTTAATTGTACAATCTACACGTATTTAAATAATTTTTTAACAATGAAACATGAGCGTAAGTAATCAAGTAATTATTACAATTTATTAATAAATGCATCGATTGCCAATGCACCGTGTAAGTTGAAGTTGATTGGAGAGAAGTGATAAGCGAGCAGAATGAAAAATGTCCGGGGGAATAATTGATTGAAAAACATATGTAAATGATTTTAGTAGTGAGCATATCCTCGACAGTTAGCTGGGATCTTTCGTGAAGGTTCTCGGATTGCCGGCAAATCATAGACTCATTAATGCCCGAGAGCTCCTTGAAAGTTCGCGTTAATGGAAACGCGTACGGCGCCAGGCAGCGGCGCGGCGGCGTGTCGAGGGGCAAAACACGATTCAACATAATAAGAGTTTCTCCTTAGAAAACGATTCCTCAACCAAATCATTGTTTCCCTGCACACGTTTGAAAACTCTACGGACTTCTAACGTCTCGTCAAATGGCTCCGACGTGGAAATAGAAAGAACAGGACTTTTATCAAAATTTCTATTAAATTTCTTTAGATCTCGATCGAGTTTTGAGATATTCTTTAATTAAATATTGAAAATCAATCATTAATTCGCTTATATTTGCAGGTGTTCCATTCACAAGTTGGCAAGATAGTAAATGAAACTAAATATTAATGATAATCATTCTAATTAGTATGAAGAAGTGAAGAATATATAGGCTGTTTCCAATTTTTATTAGGGACTCTAATAAAAAGGTTGGAAATGTCCCTTAGTATTTTATTTCCATGGAATATTTATTTATTTATTTATTTATTTATTTACGGGCTATAAAAACCCTTTATAATATATTGAAGTATATACAGGCAGTACGTTTGAGCAGACACGAAAATAATGGTTGATTTGATGTATAAGATTAAAAAAAAAAAAAGAAGAACCATAGAAACAAAATAGAGTTAAGCAACTTAGCTTGTTGTTTTTGCTAGACAGATGAAAAATGATCAGATGGAATAGTAATTTTTTCAATTTTTTCTATATGTTACATAGTAAACCAGATCTATATTAATGGTAGTCACTCTAATTAATATAAAGGAGTGAAGAATATATAGGCTGTTTCCAATTTTTATTAGGGACTCCAATAAAAAGATTGGAAATGTCCCTTAGTATTTTATTTCCATGGAATAGCAATCTTTTCAATTTTTTCTACATATTACGCAGTAAACTTCGGTCTCCTTAGGTCTCCTAAGATTTCTAAGAAATTAAGTGATAGAAAGAAGGAGAAAAAAGTTATTCTATTTTCAACTGCGTATATCAATGGGACTCACTGTAATTAGTAAAAATTAGGTACAAAGAAGTGAAGAATATAAGTAGATATTTCCCAATTTTATTACAGACTCCATTAAAAAAAGTTAAAAATCAAGTACTATTTTATTTGTGTAATTTCATAAAGTATGTCATAATACCTCATAATATCCCTAAAAAAATGAAGTTATTTCTAGTATTAAAAAATTCTAGATTCTATTGGTTGTCCGGAAGGTTCGTGCCGATTTTTAACATTCGAATTAGAAGATGTTTCATAGATATGTAAAAATATGTATGGGACGGCCCTCGACGGGGGAACAAGGAAGAGGATTAAAAACTACGGAAGAATCCAAGTTGAAGGTCTGTTAATTTTGAGCGAAATGATTCCGTTGAAGAGAGCCCGGCTATTTATAGATATCCGTATTGAGAAATATCGGCGCGTAACCTGCCGGGAACTTGTTTTCGCGTTTAAAGAGCCATAAGAGGTGCAGAGATCAGGGTATTTAAGAAGTTCCCTGCATTCTCCGAGGTCTCCTTCGTTCCATTTGAAATGGCCGTTTGAAACCGCCGGGAGGCATGCTATTTTCTTCTCTAAACGTTATTTGACCTTTATAAAAACCGCTGAAAAACCGGTAGCCGGCCGGCAAACGAAAAACCTTTTAAGTTCTTGAAATTTTCACCCGACGACGACAACGACGAAGACGACGACGACCACGACGGCGGAACGAATGCGTTTTCATCATTCCGTGTACAGGAATATCATTTTCTCTCGGCGATTTGTTGCTATTAATAGAACCGATGTTTTTACAATCCGGTGCATCGGGGAAAAATCTGCTCGATGCTCTTTGCCTGAATCTTCAATAAAGTATCGATGAAGCAAGGATGCTGATGAACCCGATGGATTCTATTTAATTATGTGTATATATAAATACAGGAGAAAGTTATGAAGCAATTTTGAATTGGAGATTTCTCAACTATGGGAAATATAAAGAATGTTGCATGATTGGTAATAGTGAATGAGAATAAAGTGAATCAATCAGAAATGAACAATTATTCATTTAGTATGGATTTCTCAGAATTGTCAATTGTTAACTGAAACGAGCTAACGAACTCGATTATAAATGATGGATCGATTTTATGTAAATGAATTCATGAATAGAAGTTAAAAATCGATTTGAAATTGGAGATCAGTTCCAAGAAATATAAAGAATTTATTTAATTCATAAGCTAAATCAATAAGATTATAAAAATAATAATTTGTAAGTTCGACTGTAAGAAAGAGACTATAAAATT
>SMSR01008642.1:0-12716 GCA_019453355.1 Ceratina japonica
CACAGAGTATATATTTATATATTTTCCGGGTTCGAGTGGTGAAGATTAGAGTTTGTAAGGGCAACAACATCAGGATTAAAAGTTGAGGATGACATGATGACAAGATTAAAAAATGATGCAGCTAGAATAGAATTTGAAGATGGATTAAATTTTACAGCTATGAGGCAAGGAAATCATAGAATGATGAGGTTTTTGCATAGAAAATAGAAGATATGGAATCTATGTATATCTATATAACTAAAATAGTAAATAGCTTTGATATACAACCCATAAACCGATATTTTTAGCCAATTTAATAGTAACATTCACGTTCTGCTTCTCTCATTGCGCCACTACTGGAGAATTTCGTGATTTGTAGTATAATCGCATCGAATTCGAATTCGAATAGCGATAGGTTCAAGGTTCTTGGATTCCTGAAACTGCAAACGCGGAACTATGTAAAACAAACAGAAGATATTCTAAATCGCGTGTATTATTTACAGGAGCTGAGCCAGACTCTCCGTGACGACAAGAGCTTATCGGAGCACTTGAAGCTTCCGATACAACGCATAAACGACTACCAGCTCCTGCTTAAGGTGAGTCGTCTCGTTAAAAAAAAATCCGTTCATCTCGATCAACGGTTTATAAAATCGTTGAAAAATTATTAACAGTGCCGCCGCGGGTCAAAAATACATTTCAAGGGTGTTATGACAGAAATACAGCGTGCCGTGCCGTGTATCTCTTGAAAGCATTCCAGCAGTTGTGCACGAGCCACCCGCGAACACTAATCATCGAGCGAACTTGTCTCTGAAACTTGATAGGACGCGCTGGATGCACTCTCCGCGTTTAATTGCCATTGTCTCTTTATCATCGTAATTTTCCTTTGAACAGATTCGTTTACCGAACGCTAGATCAAAATGCTTGGTTGATGAATCAGATGGTTTAGATCAGTGGTTCTTAACCGGTAAAGCAAATATCCCAATCTATACTCTGCTAACAAATGATTTCTATCATCTTAACGTAAAAAATGATGTATGAGTCAAAATTTATAATGAAAAGTACTTTCATACGTGGAATTTAATTCAGAGTGTGTCACTGTATTTATGTAAGGGTTCATGCAACCTTAATATAAATTAAAACGATTCAGATACAATTAGAATTATAATATGTACTTATTCTAATGTCCATATTTCTACCCCATGAAAACTCGGTGTCATTATTTCTATTCGCGCACGTCTCTATCTCTACTCAATAAGTAATACTGCCTTATTTTACGATTGTGTTTCTTGTAAATTTATAAATGTTCTGTGATTCTGATTAAGAACCACTGCTGTAGATGGATGACTAACGAAATTTGGCCAGGAACTTAAGTCACTATAATCCCCCCGTAATGTCACCTGTTTTCCAACAATAGGGAAACAGAATGACTGGTTGTTTCGGAAATACGTCCTTCTACGTTATTTTTGGGAGATCGTAAAAAATTCTCACGCTATATCGGAGAGACATGGCGACCTGTAAAATACGCACGTGACCTATATCTGCGGCAAAATTTCGTTCTGTCAAGACAAAAATAGCTCGGCGCTAAAATATTTGCCGGTTTGCCTTGAAAACGCGTTCCGACGGATTAATTAGCTTCTCATAAAAAAAAAATGTCTGCTATGTACGAAATTAAAAAGGAATCGATGAAGTCCAAATCTAATAGACAGAAAAATATAATATATAATTACAGACAATTTTTATTATTACTTTCTTAAGCTCTTTGGAATACACAGAAGAAAATGAAAAGAGGTGTGAGAAATTTAATATGCTGACAACAGATGACACAAATATAAACTTAAGAATACAACAATGTACAGAAACTTAGAAAAAACAAACAGGAAGAGAAAACAGAAAATACATAATATTTTATTAAAACAACAAAGTTAACTTGGAATTAAAAAACATAAGGAAAGAGATAAACACAGAAATGAATAAAAAAATTTTGATGGAGAGTTTGTACAGAATTTATTCACAAATCTTTAATCTGTACAAATTAACCTGGGCTCGTTGCCATCGAGCATAAAGCCGCTGAAAACAAAACGCAGCTGTGCAAATCTGTTTTTCAAATCCCCTCGAACGTGTCATTAAAGTTCAAGATCACTATAACAGTTTTGCAATTAAAACCCATTGAATGAATTAAATCTATTTCTAGAATAGAGATTAAATTCTCAAAGTCTTATTTCAGCTCTCAGATGTTCCTCATATTTTTCAATCTCTCTTTCAACTTCGTTTATATGACACAGATGTACAGGGAAGATATAGAGATCACATAAAGGAAAGTGGCTAAGTTATAGCTCCGATGCAGCGACAGAAAATTTCGTTGTGTTGGAACGAGTGGGCGCCGCCTTAGTACCGATTTAGCGAGCTAAAAGCGGGTCATCCTCGCGACGTGTTATCCATTCCTATATCATAGAAAGACAACAGACATTGAGACGAACAATTGTTAAAGCGATCCTTCATGCAGGGTATCATGAAATGGACATCATTATTCATCATTATTCATTCATTCTTCATATAATACTTCTAAATTAATACTTTCTAATATTAAATGACGTCTTCAACATGAATTCTCCTTGGATGAAGTCCATTCTTTCAATACCATATTTAATCCTCAGAAGGAGGAAAAAAAATTATAATGACTTTAAGGACACCCTGTATAAATTAACAACTTTAATACACATAAATTAGCATAAATATTTGATGATATATTTTGTAGGAGCTGGTGAAGTATTCGACCCGACTAGGCGAAAACTGCGACGACCTCCAAAAAGCTTTGGAGTTGATGCTAGGTATACCCCACAGGGCTACGGACAACATATTCATAAGTAATATCGAAGGTTACAAAGGGAACATCCACAAGCTTGGCAGATTGCTCACGCACGTCAGTAAACGACAAATGATTAACTATAAAACTGTGCTAAGAATAGTATTATTTACGATTGTTGTGTACGTCAAATTGGTAGGAATGGTACACGGTGATCGACAAGGACGGTAAAAGCAAGGAAAGGTATCTGTTCCTCTTTAAAGCCCGCATACTCGTCTGCAAAGTCCGACGAATTTCAGAAGACAGGTCTGTCTTCATCCTCAAAGACATCATTCGAGTAAGCGACGTTCTAATTTTTATTATTCTTATATAGAATAATCTGTGACCTAACTCAAAATGTTTACTGCCCATCGATTTTTTGTTGAATCTGAATTTTAGTTACCTGAAGTAGAAGTGAAAGATCACCCGGAGGACGCGCGAACCTTCGAGCTTCACTGTCCAGCGAATCCCATTTATCCTATCACTTTGGTAGCTCATAAGGACCAGGTGAAGACTTATTGGTTGAAGGAGATTCGACAGCACTCGAGTGATGTGGTAGCGCTCGCCGAGCACGCTGCCGACGATCTGCAATTGACAGAGGTGCCAGAAGCGAAGGAAGAACTCAAAGCGAATCCAGGTGAAAAGGTAGAAGCGAATCCGGGACCTAAGAAGGTTGAGGTCAACCCGGGACCGAAGAAGGTTGAAGCGAATCCAGGAAACCCAGGAAATCCAGGACAGGAGAAAGCGAATCCAGGAAACCCAGGACAAGAGAAAGCGAATCCAGGAAACCCAGGAAATCCAGGACCAGAGAAAGCAAATCCAGGAGAAGAAAAGAGGAAGGAGGGCAATCCGGGTAAAACTGTGTCTAAGAAGTTGAAAGTTGAAGAAGAAAGCGCAGACATGTCTCGAAGATATTCGTCTAGCCGATTTAGTAGCAGCTCTTCGAAAGTTGTCGAAGGTAGAAAACGAATAACAAAAGAGAGAAGCTTCCTAATGAATTAATCGCTTAATTAACTTTTGCTTCATTTCCAAATGTATAAAATAGCATTTTTCCAGAGTGTTTTTCAAGGCTGTGTGAATCCTCGAATATTCAGTTGTCGAAAAAGCTTTATTTTTTCAAAAAATCATCTATAAAAATTACGTAATGGATATTAAAAACAATTTTTTGTCGAACATAAATTATCGCTTTTCTTAAACTTTTGGCAGAAATTTCATAACTCATACTCATACACTTTGCAAATTAATTGAACTGCTTACTAGTGTCTGGCAAGTAATCTTCAGCTTTTTATATTAATGCTTCCATCGTTTCCCGTGAAACCTAATGATTGATCCTTGCTTATTATTTGATCCTGAAGAGTACTCTTCAGTATCTAGCAGTCAGACAGCAATGTCTGCTAGTTACATGGAGTCATCGAGCAGCGCGGTGAGAACGGAGGCCAGTTCTTCTTCCTATAAAACTGGCAATTCGATAGAGACGAGGACCAGCGCAGGAAGAATCGAGGCCGGAAGCGGAATTGGGAAACCAGTGTTCACCAAAACGATCGAAGGATCCAATGTCGAACGTAAGTGATCCAGTATTATACTATTTAAATACAGAAGAATCTGGCATTATAAAATATTGTTTAGTTTTAAATAAATGAAAATGACCACAAAAAAGCTGGCGAAGTTGGAGACTGCGAAAGCTATAAAAAAGGATGAATGAATTCGTAGATAGATAAAACCGATTTTTACTTGTTCTAGCGATACCAGAAAATAACTTGGAATTGATACAAGCCGTAGGTAAAGTGACACAGAATTTCACTAATTTCGATATCACCTGCTGTACTGCACACTGTTTTCTATCGTATTTTTGATCGTTTATCGTCTTTTTCGCGTACTCTCTTCTTTTCAATCTTGTACTTTTTCTTCTAGCCGGCTGAACAAAGTTGCTTCTACATTAGGCAATTGGTTAAAGCTTGATACTTATAATTATTAATCTAGTTGATCGTTGTCTATAGGCTACACGCACTCACACACATTTCACATGACTAGACTGCGAATTTTTATCGAAAATCGGCATAAACTTTCTGAACAACCTGAAATTATATTGTCTCCTTCAGCATCAAGTTCTCCCCTTCATACTTATTTCATTCACGTTCGAGTTTAACTCATTATTTACTATATCTTCCTGAACTCTTCACTACTCACAGTTCTTATACGTAGATGTATAAAATCCGCAGTCTACTCGTTTACTACACGTCACAAGTAGTACATAGTATTTCACACATTGCACACATGTCACCTTAACACGAGTTGCTTCATCGTCGTCTGTATTTTTTCAATTAGCTATTTTTCTTGTGAATCTCTCTGTCTACATATTTTTTATAGTACACAGCACACTTTTTTCGTAGGAAGAACATTAGCATAAGTCCACTTTTTATCCACTTTAATAGTAAAAGAATTCTGCCCCTTGTCATGCGACGGAGTCTGCCTAAAAAGGTGTCAATTTCAATTACCTATTGAATTTCACGACCCCGCTATAATGTATTTCTCGGAGTATAATTGTTATTTCAGTTTTGGTCGCTGTTGTGTCCATTAGGATTTTTCTTCAGCTCTCTTCACTGTGCTATACTGTATATAAATTTTTCAACTGTAGATAAACTGCAATAAATCATCCTGTGTTCCACTCATCATCACCTCTTTATTAATATTCTTAATTATTTATTTAAATAGCTGGTGAAGCAGCTTCCTTCGAGTGCACTCTATTGAACACCGATTCGACCACGAGAGTGCAATGGCTGAAGGACAATAAACCGCTTGACGACCGATTGGCAGACCGTGTAACAGCTTCTGCGGTCGGGAAAACGTTCAAACTACAACTGCAAAACGTAATGGAGTCGGATTCCGGAATTTACATCGCCAGAGCGATAAACAGCGAAGGACAATCCACTTGCACTGCTCAGCTCATTGTCGAAAAACGTAAGAACATCAGATGGAAATACTATCTTTCGCATCAATTGTCTCCCATTTTAATAGAACTATTTAAAAAAATCTTGTTCACGATTTTTAGTGTCTCCTGAAGAGAAGAAAGCAAGAGCGGAAGCAAACGCGCCAATATTTTTGGTACGGCTGAAGGACACCGAACTCTTGGAGAACACATATCTACGTTTCATGGTGAAGGTGAAGGGAGATCCTAATCCTGAAATGAAATTGTGAGTTTACTTATTCTAATTCAATCGTTAATTATCCTAACACCAAAGTAAAGCGCATAATATTGCTGCATTTCGTGATGTAATCAGTGAATTTGTCACAAATTTGTTGGATATTGTCTATCTGGGAATCATTTCACCTCACAAAAATTATTATTTCGTTTTTTATTTTAATGCAGCTTCAAGGACGACGTTCCAGTCGACGCGAACCACGCGCGCATAAAAATCGTCACCGAACAAGCAGACAAGGGCTTCTACGAGTTGGTGATCGCCGACGTCCAGAAACAGGACGCTGGAAAATATTCGTGTACCGCGAAAAACAAATATGGCGAGGCGTCCTGCGAGGGCCAAGTCACCGTGTCCGACGAGAAGATGTTATACCTTCCCGAAGGTTTCCTCGAACCGGGAATGGAGCCTCGGTTCATGTGGCTGCGAGACGGAAAACAATTCGATCCTGAAGACCGTTTCAAAGTGTTGTTCAAGGATGAAGAGGACACGTTGGCTTTAGTGTTCCAGCATGTGAGACCCGAAGACGCTGGCCTGTACACCTGTGTCGCTCAAACTAGCTCAGGTGATAATACTTCTCTTATTTAATTATTATAGTAAATGTCCTAATTCCTGTTCATGTCAATTTCTACTCACTGACCTTTTTTCTATGTTATTATTATATATTATTTTATAACATATATGAAATGGAACAATTCTTATATTTTTATAGTATAATTATTTCTATGAATTTTTATATTTAAAATAGAATTATTATACAATTTTTATGAATTATGTTGAAACGAGATATTTTATTGTAAAAAAACAGGTAACATCAGCTGTAGCGCGGAGTTGACCGTTCAGGGTGCCGTAAATCAACTGATGAAAGACCCAGAAAGGCCGAAACTGTGCTCGGAGACGAGACACTCGGAAGTCAGCGCCGGTGGTTCCGCGATGTTAGAATTGCAAATCAGAGGATACCCGAAGCCGGATATTAAATGGACCAAGGACGGCGAGGAGATCGTTGCCAAAGGTCGATACAAGTACCTCTGGGAAGACGAGGAGTCCATGTCACTAGTGATAAAGAACGTCACAGCGAAGGACGCCGGAGTTTATACCATCCTAGCGAAGAACGAATTGGGCGAAGATACGACCCAGATCGAGTTGATCGTCAAATCGGCGCCGAAGATCACCCAGAAGCAAACCGATATATCAGTTCTAGTGGAAGAAACGGTAACGATGTTGGTGCAGATCGAGGCCACCCCCGCGCCTGATGTGAAGTGGTACAAAGACGGTCANTGTTTGAAGGAACAGCACGCTATTCCGAGACTACATAAAAAGTTATATGAAAGTATAATTCATTTTTTAAGCGAATAGTCCGAAACTGTATATGTACGTAGTCCAATAAATAGATATTCCTTTCTTCAGTTCTTTACTTTTGCATAAGATTTTCTGTAGAAGTTGTAGAACAAGGAGAAATTGACTACTACATTCAACAGCGAAATCACTGCGACAGTTCTGATTACAGGACTACCAGCGACGATTGCTTGTATGAGGTAAACTATCATAATTACAAACTGCACCTGTTGGCAAAAAAAATGATATAATTAAAACAAATTATATAGATTCTTTTTTGTAATTTCATAACTTGTCTAAGAGATAGTTTATAATTCTAAATATATGATTAATACTTTGTTACTTACCATTTGAAGCCTAGTAATGTGAGGCTTAATCGGGTTTAGAAATGTTGCCATCTTCTGACCGAAGGATGAGAGCAAGTAGTAAGTGTACATCAGCGTATGTACGCTACAATTAAGTACAATACACGTCAATGCAATTTCATACGTAAAGTATCTTGCGTACATCCAAGCGATCCAAATCGTTGATATGTGGTGATACAAATGCAGAAACGA
The DNA here is from genome assembly GCA_019453355.1 of Ceratina japonica. Taxonomy (NCBI): domain Eukaryota; kingdom Metazoa; phylum Arthropoda; class Insecta; order Hymenoptera; family Apidae; genus Ceratina; species Ceratina japonica. Next base: position 7,908 of record SMSR01008642.1, read on the forward strand.
AATTTGGTTTTGCTTTTTTCTAAAGACAAATATGCCTGTCTCGACCAAATCGACAATTTTTAAACCCAGTGTGATCCATCCTACATAAATGTGCTGCAAAATATACGAATGTTTCTTTAAAATTGCGATAAGAATGTTATTATTCTTATATTATTGTCACGATATAAATTCACTTGCNTATCAGTATAATCAAAGAGGGTGGCGAGACCTATAAATTAATAATAAAAAATAGCCGATTGGATGACACCGGGTCTTATTCGATCGTGGCGCGGAACGACGTGAACCAGACGACGGAGATTTGGAAGCTGAAGGTGCTCAGCCCGCCGAAGATAACGAAGGGATTGGGCGAAGAGCAAACTTTGGATCAAGGAGAAACGTTGACCTTATCCGTGGAAGTCGACTCTGTGATGCAGGCTGGTATCAAGTGGTACCGGGACGGACAACAGATCTTCGAGGATAGCCGCATTAAAATGACTCGAGAGGGTAAAAAGTACATCTTGAAGATCACTGGTATTGTGAGTGAGGATGGCGGAGCGTACAAGGCCGAAGTGTCCTCAGATCATGGCACTGTGTCCGACGAGACCAGAATTCAAGTAAGTTGTTCAAATACTTAAAAATTGTGACAGTGGTAGTGACTGTATAGCAAACGTTAGCAATGTATTGGGTTGTTCGGAAAATTCTTACCAATTTTTAGCAGATAGATTAGAATAGGACTGAGTACATCGGTAATTGGCTCAAAATCGTTTGAAGTACCTGTACATACAATTCCCTTCATAATTATTATTTCCAGTTTGACTTCCCTGTCGCAAATCCAAATATGAACATAACATTTCACTTAATTATTTTTTAATCTTTATTGTACATTCTTTAGGTTCGAGGCCTGCCACGATTCAGAACAAAGATGAGCGACGTCACGGTAACCGAAGGCGACAAGGACATCGAATTCAAAGTCGAGTTCGACGGATGCCCAAAGCCGAGCGTCCACTGGTACATCGGCGACGTGGAGATCACAGAAAAGAAAAAAGAATACACCCGCTCAGAAGAAAGTGACAGCTGCACGCTGTTAATCTCCGAGGCCAAGGCAGAGATGAAAGGAAAGTACACCTGCACGTTGAAGAACGAATACGGCGAGGTGAAAACCAGCGCGTCGTTGACTGTGAAAACGAGGCCGAAACTGTTGAAGAAGCTCAGCGATCTGAGAATCAAGGAGGGCGACACGTTGAAGCTGATATTCGAGGTGTCCGGTACACCGGATCCGGAAGTGAAATGGTTCAAGGATGGACAGGAAGTGACGGCCGATGCAAGGATCAAGATAACGAGGGACAGCAAGCGGAAGGAGAGCTACGATTTGACGGTGACTTTGGTAAAGGGCGAGGACGGTGGCGTGTACGAGGTCCGAGCGGAGAACGAATTGGGATATGTCACCAGCAAGAGCAAAGTTATAATAATGAGTAAGAATTCAATTGTTATTCATATTAAACCGCGCCGGCTTCGATTGTTGCGCTGCTACATCTTTTTAAAAATTCATTTTATTATAAACAATTTAAGATTCCTTAACACCTGAAGTCAACAGACTTCTAAAAGAAATTAGCTTCAGATTTAGTCAGAGAAAAATCAGTGAAGAATTAGGATTTATCGTTTCTTTCATCAAGACTTAGAATTTATCATATCTTTTATATCGAGACTCAGCATTTTTCAGAACTTAGGAGAATCGATGTAGCAGCTCATCAAACGTGCCCTTATGACCGTATTCTAATATTTTAAGACACTCGCCAGCGAAACGTCCTGCGTATAATTTTACCACTATTCAATTCAGTAAGTAGCCAAGGTACGGTCTCGTGTTCGGTTGTCATTGTTCGTCGTTTACTCGATTCACTGTGAATGTGAATTATCATTAAATGGGAGTATTAAATTCAACAATCTTCAACTACACAAACCGCGTAAAAGAACGTGAACCAACTGTTCGTGTCACTGTCCTATTGCACATTGTTTTCGTGTATTATACGTTTCCCTGCGAGAACAAGACCCAAATGAACCATTCTTACGACGTATTTCTACATGTGAACGCGCACGTTTTTATGTGTTAATCGTCACCCCCGTTTTTAATGCCGTACCGTCGTCGTCGTTTAATACCTTTGTTGTGTACCTTGTACTGTGAATTCTATAGCGAGAACGGAAGAGGTCGAGGAATTGAAGAAGGAAACTGTAGAAAAGGTCAGCGTCGATGAAGAAGAGACGAAGGCGAAGAAAGTCGAGGAGACGGAGGTCGAAAAGAAGGAGGAACGCGCGGAGGAATCGGGACCGGAAGGTAATCTAATCGTCGACAGTGTAAAAGCGTGAATAACGCTACAGTAAATATATTGTAACGGAGTATATAAGCTGAACTTGTATAGCAGAGAACAGTATTTTTATAGTCGGGTCTGCTATGAGTACGCTTGACAGCTCTTTATAGTATCTGTGTACTACGATCGACGCAAGATTTTGGTAAGAAGACGTTCGGTATGGAACGCATCGCGTTTTTTTGATCGCTGTCTTCAAGGTTGCATGAGCCCTTAGAACAATGCCGAAGCATTGAAATTACAAATTAAATATTACGTCAATTAAATTTAATGAGATAATTTTAGAAATTTTTAGAGGCTATTAAAAAAGTTGTTAGATCTGGAATTTTTATATTGAATAGTAAAATCCCATTTTCAATTTCATTTATGAGAAAAATCAACTTTATTTAATAAAAATTAAGAATTAGGGCTTGTAAATAACTCCAAGAAGTTATAGTAAATTATAGACAATTGTAGTAAACTAGAAATTATAGTAAATGACTATATATGTATAGCATTTACTGTACACGTTAAAAATTGCCTGTCTTAAAAAAGCTAAAAGTTTATTGTTTCAAATGTAGAACATAGCACTTAATCTTAGGGCTCATACAACATTGAGAAAACTGTCTCTTTTTCCTTTTTTGACTGGATAGTAGAGAAGCGAAGTTTTGCGTTTGCTTCACTATCATTTATCTCGTTAACATCGAGCATACATATACATAATGCATTATCTTTTTGTAATTCACTGAAATCGTCGCGACAGACGCTTAACGTTGTTCATAACATGACGAGGCAAGATATGAAATAATACGAAGTAGCCTTGCCTCTAGATTAAAGTAGAAAACGGCTGATTAATCGTAGAGGGTAGCAAAAACAACCATGTCTGCATAAATTCAGGTCGAGTGAGACTGGAGAAACAAAACGTTCAAGTGACGCGTGGCCAGGGTGACACGATCACGATTTCCGTCGCCTCCACAACTACCCACGAAGCTATACTCACAGGTAAATCTCGTACTTCGCACACGCACAACGCCGTCTCACCGTAACCATTCGTCGTACGCAAAGATCCTCCGACTGACCCAAAAAATATCAAAAATATCCATTTTTTCAAGTTATATTGCCATTTATTTTTAATAATAATTAAGTATTATTATATAAAAACAAATGGTAATAAATAAATAGTAAATTAATCTTTCTAAAACACGAATAAAAATCAACTCGTTAAATTCAACTTAAGAAAATTAATTTAATTTTGAAATTCGTATGAATATTTGTAGTCTTCACTATAGTCCAATTTAAGAATTGTATTACGAATAAAGTAGTCAGTCGCAGAATCTTGAAGAAAGGCTTAACGTCGCAACGAAAGGGCAGAAATTCATCAAGGCTCGTCTGCGGGCTTTAAACCCCGAGAAATCGGCACGCGTGATCGAGCCCAAGCGTTCGCAGGTCCCGACGAGAGCCATACGATCAGCAAGATGACCGCGACTAAGGTCGAGTGCCAGGAGTTGAACACGGACAGTCCCGGGATCGAGGAGATCGCCACGTACAGTTACACCGTGCAAGAGGAGGCGGTGAACCAGAAGCCGCAAAACGGAATGTTGATCGAGGAATATTCGGAGAGCGAAGACAATCGAGCGAAAGTCGAAGTAAATCGCGGGGTGTCGATCGTCTCGGTCTCCGACGACGACTCAACATTAAAGGGTATTTCGCGTGACGTCAGCACGGAAAATATGCAGTGCCCCGATTTATCGGAAGATCAAAAATTGGTAAACGGATCTTATGAAGAGTTCAATGGAAATGGACGTCTAGCTGAAGAAGTAATGCCTGAAGAACCGATACCTTACAAGCCCTCGTTATTAACAGAAACGATAATCGAGGAAGGATCGATGGCGGAATCGTGTCCTTCAGAAAAACCGACGAAGGTAGACTTAAAACAAGCACAGCAATCGGCTGTGATCGAAAACGGAACTCCGGAAAGGAGGAAGTCTTCCGTCGTCGATTTGGAACAACCGCAGAACGCGACGATCGAAGAGAGCAAATTGACGAAGCACAGAGTGGAACGTGTGAACTCGATAAACGCGGAGAAGGTCGTCGAGAAGGATTTATTAGAGGACCGTCGAGGATCCTTGCAGAACGGTTTTTCGAGGCAGAGTTCGAAGATTGAGAGGATGGACTCGACGGAGTCGAAGAAAGTGTTGGAACGGTCGATATCGAGGGAGAGCGCGTCGAGGGCCGTGCAAAGCGGAGACGAAGAAGTGGACGAGGAGCTCGAGGCTCTTCTAGATCGCGTCAAGCGACAGCGCAGCGTTCTAGGCGATATCCTTGAAAAGGAGTCGTCGAGGGACTCAGGTACGGCTAGGGTTGACTCCGTCGGCTGCTCGAACCTCGTTCTTGCAGGTCGATCAAGGTCCTCAGGTTTAAGATCTCAGCTTTCACATCAGCACGACTATCTCTGTTTCCCTCTTCCTTGTTATCTGTTTATTTGTAATCG